>JAODAL010015112.1:0-85054 GCA_025379985.1 Phyllomedusa bahiana | reverse complement strand
TGAAACTTTTTCCAAAGTAAGACCCCCATAGTCTACATGTTGTTTCCATCTATTGTTTCTTGTTTAAAGGGTCTTTTTAATCCTTTTAATCCCCTTTGGATATATATTTGTGATTTTCATCTGCCAAAACCCTTTAGGTCTTTTTTCCCTTAATTTTAGTCCCCAAAGGGTTTGGTCAGTAAAAATTTAAAAACTAAGTAAGGCTGATCAAAAACGTTGGGAACAGCCCAAAAGGATAGTTTTGGGCTTTTTTTTTGGGATAAAAAGAGGGGTTTTTTCTGGGCAATAGCGCCCTTATTGGGGGGGAAATTACCTTGCGAGTCTGGGGCCCAGGGCCGGTTAGTGGGTTTTCCCGATTTAAAAGGGTCTATACTTTGCCATTGTTTTTTTTATATTTTTTGAGAAATTTGTTTTTTGATTTTTTGGGTTCTTTTTTTATCTTTTAATTGAATTTTTAAAAAAAGTTTTTATTTCGGGACGTTTTTTTCCCTCTTTTTTTAATCAAAGGGGGCCCCTTGTGCATAAATACAACATTTTAAATCTGTTTATTAATGGGGTTATTTTTAAATTGGGGGCCAACCGTTTTTCCCAAAGTAAATACACTGGGGTTTGGCAAGCCCCTTTTGGAAATTGTCGTTTTTGTGCATTGTATGGGAGGCCCGGAGACGCCGAAAGGCCCTTTGTAGCTCGAAAAAGGTCATAAGGCTACTACAAGAAAAATGAGAATAAAAGGGGCCCTGGCAATGTTGAGAAACAGTTTCTGGGAACGCCTATGAAAGGGCTTTTCCCACAGGTTTCTAAAACCCAGATCAATGTAATACTGAGCTTTTTGGTTTTCCCAAAAAAGGGAAAGGGGTTCTGGCTGGGAAACAAATACCATTGGGAGTTTGGGGGGGAATTTTCAAAATTTTTGGTTTGCCGACTTCGGAGAATATTCCGACAAAATTTGTTTCGGCGCGGACTGAAATAACTTATCGGGACTAATCGCATAAAAAAACGCAAATTCCAGGCCTGCACAGAGCCAGTAGGTGCTATAAGAACGTTGTGCCATGCTAAAATATGCATAGGGAGCTTGGTTTGGGTCTTCATACAATGCAGTGATTTTTTAGTAAGACATGCCGACGCTATTAGAAATCGCTTCACTCTAAAAATTCCCCTGGCACTTAAAGAGGAGAGGGCAAAATCTGACCCAAAAAACATTAGTGGGAAGGCCAGCCAAATAATGTCATGGCAGCGCCAGCTTGGAAAAAAAGACAAGCTGAGGGCTCAGGATGCAACATAATAGGCCACATATTAGCACAATGACGAGTATTGGAGGGCACGGCAGCAGCCACACAGCAGCATGAGGGTCAGACAGTGGCACAAGACACAGTAGGTAGGCACGGACAGGCAGCAACAGCAAGGTCAGACATGGCAACAATGACATTCTGGAGGAGGCAAAAACAGAGAGTATAGCCACAGATAGACACAATGGACACGGTGTGGAAGTGACCTGCAGCAGCAACAACAGTTAGTCAGCGCAAGAGGAACAAGGTGGCACAAAGACTTACCAGTAGAGGAGGTCCACAGGCACCTAGCGTGAACAGCAAGCACAGCAAAGCGGACAAGAGTGGTACAATGACAAAGTATGGAGGTGGGTGGCACAACCAGTCCCTGTGTAAAGATGGTTAGGGTAGGCCGAAGTAGAAACAGGCAGCAATTGTGGCATCAGGTGGGTGGGGGGCGGCATTCAGAATAGTGGGCTGAGGCAGTAATTGAACCCAGAACAAGTAATCAAATGGGGAGAGGCGTCAGCTGATGAAACAGACGCCTAAAGGCCTTGGTGTGTGGAAATCCTGGCGATCCACGCCTGAATCATCACTTGACAAAAGGTCAATCGATTCCACATTCCGGTGGACAATCGGGGTTTCGTCCATGGGGTAGATGATCCCCCCGCCGCACTGAACAACCGCTCTGATGCCACACTACTGGCTGACAGAAAGCTCTCTCTCCACTTGCAACTGCAGTGCGGCCACACATCCAGTTTGGCTGCCCAGTAGTCCCACGGATCATCTAACTGGCGTGGCGAGAGATGCTGTCCACAGTAGGCCACAACCTGTTTTTAAGGGTCTCCCAAGGTCCTGCTGCAGCTGGTGAGTGCCCTCCTCCACTAGGTCGCGAGAAAGGAAGTTGCATCAACAGCGACTCCAGACATAGGTTGCTGCTGATGAGTGGTATTTGGCGTCCTATCCCCTCACCAACCTTCCCACAGCAGCCGCTGCTGTGGTACGTGAAGCTGCAGAGGAACCCCCCCGGTCAGACCGAACAGAGGATAGGACGATGCCGGCGTATAGGCATCGGCCAACTGACTACGGAGGATTTCTCAATAGTAATTTGAATATGTACCGCTCCCTCTCAGCATCTGGGAAAGAGGATCCCATATTGGGACCAGTAGCGATGTCCAATAGGAGTGGAAGCCAAAAGTCATCCCTCCTTCCAATGCTGACTATCTGCTGTCACTAGCCAGGCAAAACACATGCTCGGCCAACTGCACAAGTGACTCCCGAGCGACTCCCGCCTCCATCTCCACTGTATACAGTACGGTGCTGTGGTATCTGCCTCCGCATCCACATTTCCAACCTACCTCCTCCAGCTGGCTCTAGCTCCTCCTGCTCGTCCATTCACCTGGGTAGAAAAACAACCACTCATTTCACACCAGACAAAAGCTCCTCTCCAAAGTCCTTCTCCTCCAGTTCAGTCCCCCGGACTCATGGTGCCGCGAGAAAAAAGTCGCCACATGTCCCATCCTCTGCCCAGACAGATTTATTTGCCAACAGATCCAGGACAATGTAAGCAGTTGTCCCGCATGAGCTGCCACTCGGCAGGACATAAAAGAAACACAGGGATTACCCTGTCCACCTGGATCATCAAAAAATCGATAAAGGGGTTGTCTCGCTACAATGAAATGGGTTTCATTTAAAGATCTATAAAAAACAAGCAGCTTTGCAATAATGTTCCAAGTTACAAATGTTCTACTGCATTTGAGCAAGCCCTTGTTAGTATTACTAACATCAGCTTCTCATCTCTATAAAAGCCGACGCTGTAGATCCTTATCTTACAGCTGTCAGGTCAGAAAGACTCATCCACCTTTGAAGAACAGGTCGGTCAGCAGAGAGCCCCTCCCGCACAGAAATGCTTTCCTGATTAGGAGGAGGAGTAGGGAGGGTGGAGGGAGCCTCTGGCGTCTAGTGTCCAAGCTCCTGGATTTAACCCTGTTGTCCCCTGCTTCCACCCTCTGCTCTCTACACAGATAGATGTGACACAATGACCCTGTCATGTTACTATACTACAAGATAAGCTTTGGAACTGTGACTAACTAATATCTATACAGATCCTGGCAAGTGATACTTTATGTTCACACTGTATTAGGGACACCTCCAGAGTATAGTAAAACACTGCCCTTGGTTTTGCTGCAGATGTGTAAGGACTTGTAAGCAAGCAGGGATATAGGAACACTTACCATCCCCTCTGCACTGTTAGCCACAGCTTCATATTTACCTCTCTACACACAATAAGATCAGAGCCCTCTCCTGCAACCGACCTAGGCGCACACACATGAGACTCTGAGAGCAAAACCCCCTCCCCCCCCTGTATGAAGTTACGAACTCCTTGTTGCTGATGGGAGGGGAGAGGTAGCCGAACAGACAGACCAAGAAGCACACCCCCTCAGTTCAACATACCCAGGGACCTGACAGGCTGAAAGCTCGTAATGAGCACACCATAAATGGCCTTTATTCTGTTCATACACAGTCGGTCTTCCAACCCATGGTGCAGGCTTGAATTCCCGGGTGGAAAAATTGCATCTCAACGCATAGTGGGGGAGGCCGTCAGCCACTGCAACTAAACTTCGAGGGGGTGTGCCTGGGTATGAAGGAAATGGATGAAGCGCATGCACATTTTCCTGGCCATTTTCAGAAACCTACTGCAGAAGGAGGAAGACATCAGGACCTTTTACAACCTGATTGAACACACTGCGCCATGCGTTGCACATGGACCAACCCACCATGGTGGACGCTGACACATTTAACTCCCATTGGTCGTCACTATGGTTCCGATTTTCGTTGGCGCGGAGAAAGCCACACATTTTTTCTGTGCTGCATGAACGGCGTGAGCATTCCACCCTGGTTACTATTCGTTTCGCCGAGGCAAGCCAGTTGTAGAACAGCGCGGAACACCGCAGTGCCCAACCATGTGGTATGAAGGACAAGCCACGTGGAGCTGAGATGTGTTTGGTGGAGTAGGCGGCCGACATTGGCGCAAGAGCAGCACCGAGTGACCCCGCATGCAACGTCCCCTTACAGTCTGCAAACCTGCCCCTCCAGGAATGTTTTGTGGCACTGCCCTCTGCAAGGGAAGAGCCTTCCCCCTCTCTGTCAGACATACTGTTTGTTTCTAAAAATGTACAGAACTCATGTTATAAAATGAAGATATCTGTATATGAATAATACACAAACCCTTGTCTTAGATTTCAAATGAACCCACAAACAGCATGGGTAACCCTTGGATATAAATTTGCGCTCCACAAAAGGCCAGGAAAATATGTACATGTAGTGACGATAAAAAACACAGTTGTAATAAACTGAATATAAAAGCACATCGAGCTAAATAACCTTCGGATATGATATTAAGCTACATTCATAATTTTCTTCTTTTTGCGTTGAAAAGAAAACATTTCCTTTTACTAACCACACAAGCAGAAAAACGCTAATAAACCCTGGATAGTAAATCTGCGCAAAAGAAAAGAGCTGCTGCCAAAAATTACCAGCTTTTTGCCGCGTGATAAAACCACGTGTATTTTAACTGACCACACATCATAAAAACGCTTAACAAACCTATGGCTGTAAATTGCGCAAAAGAATGTGCATCAAAAATTACCAGTTTTGAAGCGTGTTAAAACAATGTGTATTTAACCTGACCACAATAGCAGAACAACTCTTAATATAACCCTTGGATACTAAATTGCGCATAAAGAAAAGAGTGCTGGCCAAAAATATCAGCTTTGTATGTGGTTAAAACCCAGAATTTTACTGACCACAACAGCAGAAAAACTCTTAATTAACCTTGCGGATTGAATTATTGCTACAGGCAAAAATATCTCTTTGGGCGTTGAAAAAACACCGTTTCCACATATTAGAGACCACAACACAGACAAAATAACGACTGAATTAACCCACGATCTAAATTGCGCAAAAGAATGAGCACCAAACATTAAGAGCATTTGGATTGTAAAAAAGCTGTTTCAAAGAAACACAATACAACACCACAACAGGGCTAAGATAACCCTGGATATTCAATTGCTCTCAAGAAACTGAGCAATAGCATTAAAATTGTATAACATCTGATTTGACGCACCACTGGACTCAATTCATACCCCACAAAATCAAAATAGATACGATAAGAGCAGCAGTCCCCCGAGACAAGCTGGACAACCCCCAACCCCCCCCCCCAAAAGTTTTTTCTTTGTGTTAGATCTCAGCAGACAGCTTCACTACAACAGCACAGAGAGAAGGAGTGTGCACTGCCTAGCGTCACGGTTCCTGACTAATAAAAGTGCTTTGACTACACAAAAATCCAAACCGTCCAGATGGCTTCACACCTCTGAACAAGTCATTTTAGGGTACACCCTTTACTCCCCCCCCTCCCACCCAAGTTTTATTTCCTTCCCCAAATTTAACGCATGAGCTTGCAGTCAAATTATGAATTTTATAATAGATTAGTGTCAAGAGTAATAAACAAGAAATAGAATTAGTATGTTTAGGAAGTTTAACTTAAACTGAAATCTATAAAGAATTCCAAATTAGTTAGAATAGTTTTCGCGAACATATATAATAAAACCCAACAACCGCACAACACCATATTCCGGGTGTAAGACCAGTGGGGCTTTATCTTGTTGTCACGCGCGCGGCCCGCAGCTTGCTGCGGACCAGTTCCCCCTGTGGCACGGGTCCGGCACGGGAGTCTACGGCTGTCCGCAGCCGTGGCCTTCTCCCTCTTCTTGCCCGAGACCCCTTACTTCCAGTTCCCCGCTCCTGTCTCCATCTCTAACAGCCGCCGTGCGCATAATCCCAGCGCGACGGCTGGATCCGATTTTAAAGGGCAGCGGCGCCTTATATTGGATTAATTGACGGCCGCTGGTCCTATATATGGTAATGACCCGCCCCTAGCATACTCGCAGTCTGTTGGTGTGTTTTAGGAGCATCTAGACTGTATAGAGTTCAGTCTTGATTTCCGTGATATCCATTCCGCCTGCTTTACGTTTTCTGACCTTTGCCTTTTGCCGCATGCCCTAAACCTTCTGCCTGTCCCCCTCGACTCGCCTGCCCCGATTACAATTTGCTCCAACGCTATAAACCCCGCTGCCAACCGCAATCAAGTCACGTCAGGGGGAATGACCTGGTAGCCTCACGCCGGCAGCAAGTCATCCCGCTCTTGCGGCGGGCTCTGGAGGAAAACCACCGGGGTACTTAGACTCCCGATTCCCTGGCGTGGCTTGCATATCATCGCTACGTTGGCCCACGCGGATCCACTTCCTCCCGTTATCAGTACAGACGCTGGCAATAGATTCCTCCGCCAGGGGTACCTCAGCTCTGCCCTACTCTGGGACGTCACGAACGGCCCGTCTGCCCAGCAGAGGCCGAGCGTATCGACCCGAGCCTCCGTCCATGATGCAGAACCTGTGTCCCGTCTGCCTCCACCGGACTGCCGCCATTCTGCACTTGCATCCGTTGCACCAGCATCCAATGCTCTAACCTGCTCGGCTTCAGACCTCTCTGCATCCTGCCACATCCCCTCACGCAACTATGGAGACCCCAAAAGTGCAGGGGATTCACAGCAGCTGTTCCATCCACCTCGAGAGAGAAGGGGCGCCAATTCCCAACAGAGCGTAGCCAAGTTATCTTTCACAATAATCAGCCTCTATGTCGGGAGAAGCCTTGGCATGGCTACTCCACTATGGATCGATTGGATCCTCAGACAGCTGACCTCCAAAACCTTCCTCCGGGGGTTGCCGCACAGTCATTGAGGAAACCGTCCGTATCGCTTGGCTGCCCGCTGCACTGCCTTACGCTTCGTCAGGGGGCACGACCACAGGCGATCAGTAATTCTGTCAGTTTCGCACTCTCATCTTCGGAGCTGGACAGGAACACACGAAGCGTTTGGTGGCAACATTTTTGGCAAGGCCTTTCGGGCGGGGCGAACAAGGACGAGCTCGCCGCACTGGTATCTTACCAGCTTGCCCTTGGATGACCTAAACATTTGTCCACCCACAAGTGGAAAAATTCGCTTCGCCGAATCCAACATGCGCTACCGCCTACACTTGAAAACCTCCTACACTTCCGTTTCCCCCCCCCCGCTTGGCTCCCACGATCACGGACCAACCCACTTCACCTCTCATGGCGTCTGAATAGCGAACCTAACAGGTTCGATAGCCCACCAGTTCCCAGGAGGAAACGTCTCAGCGTCGTCAACAGCGTGAAGCTTCTATTGTGGCGGTTCTGGCCATTATCAATAGGGGACAGTCCGGAGGCGCCCGGGAACGCCGCACCAAGGCACGTAGGAGGGCAACCCTAGTGTGTCAGAATGCCTTGTCCCTGTTTTACCATGGCCCGTATACATTGGAGCTCTCACCTCCCGGACTGCACCTTTCAGGCCACCGCCTTTATTGATTCAGGATCGTCAGGAAATTTCATAAGCCAACGAACCTTGTGACCAGGTTTCGACTCCCGGGTGACTTCCGTTGCATCAGAAACCCATATTTGCTTCGGTCAGTGGCGAAAGCCTTAAGACGTCAACCCGTTTCCGTTACGTCTCCCCACTTCCTGCAGATTGGGGCCCTTCACAAGGAAACGTTCCTGCCTCGGCGGACCTCTCTGAAATCTCTTTGGCCTCCCTTGGCAGCAGACCATACCTCCGACCCTTGGATTGGAGCACAGGTGAAGTCATAGCGTTAGGTGTTCCGCTTGTCACACACGTTGCCTGTCTGCAACCCGCAACTCGCTACCTCCAGGTCGCATCCCCCGAAGTCTGGCCTAGCCTCATCTCCAGTATTCTCTACCTACTCCATAAATGGCTTAGCAGATTGTTTTATTTTATTTTTATTCGGAGAGGCAGAGGGCCGAAGACGCTTCCTCCTCACCGCCATATGACTGCCCATTTAGACCTTCAACCAGGCGTGTAAACTCCTCCCATATGCCGGGTTTATCCACTCTTCCATCCCGAACTAAGGGCTTATGACTGAGTACATCAAGGAGAACCTCCGCAAAGGTTCTATATCCGTAATCCTCACTCCGCCAGGAGCCGGCTTCTCTTCTTCAGGAAAAAAAGAAATGGGTCTCACCAGCCCTGCATCGACTATTGGGGCTTAAATAAAAATCACCATAAAGAATCGCTACCTCTCCCTGCCCTTGATATCGGAACTCTTCGACCGCCTCTGGCGTGCGCAAAATATTCTCCAAGCTGGATCTTGCGGGCTTATAAATTTGATCCGTATTAGAGACGGCGAATAGTGGAAAACAGCGTTAATATGCGGGATGGCCGCTTCGAGTATCTGGTTATTGACCATTCGACTCTGCAACCGACCTCCCTAGCTGTAATCCCAAAACTTCGTCAATGAGAATCTTCCGTGACCTACTTACAGGTCTGTTTATGTCTACTTGACGATATCCCTTATCTTTTTCCCTCCGATCTCCTAACTCATCGCCAACCACTCCGCCAGGTCCTGCAGGCGACTGTATCCGTCCGACCCATCACAGCTTTTTTTGCCAAGCCAGAGAAGTGTCTCTACTAACGCAACCGCTTGCCCTTTTTTTAGGTAACATCCGTCTCTGATAAGAGTCCTCCCGGATGGATGCCTCAAAACTCACTCCGCAGTGTTGCAGTGGCCACAACCTGGGGCCTTCGGGCCATTCAACGATTTCTGATTTTGCCAATGATTATAAGACATTTACCCCACATTTCACTAAGCTTGGGCTCCCTCTTGTGCTCTAACCAAGAAGAACCCAATCCAATCTGCCCCCGGAAGCACAAGAAGCCTTTCAGCCGATCTCAAAATCTGGCATTCAGCGTCTGCTCCGGTTCTGTCTTCGTCCGGCCCGAACCGCCCCTGTCATTCTGGACGTGGATGGATGCCCTCCTCGGTGGTGCCGGTGCTGCCTCCGCAAGCCTCCTCTAGGTAAAACGCGATACTTGAGATTCTCCTCTCCAAAACTTTCTCTCTCCCATCCCGTCCGAGAAGAATTATACACCATAGGGATCGCGAATTACTGCCATTAAAGCTTGGGCTCTAGAAACTGGCGTACTCTGCTGAGTGTCCCGTCATCCAATTAATATTTTCAACACCGGACCATAAAACCACCTAAATCTTCATCGGCTCAACGCCAGAATCCCCGGCATGGCTAATGGTCGCTTTTTCTCCGTTCGCCCCTTTTGACTTCCCCGTTGCTACACTTTCGGCCAGCCGGGAAGAACGTTCAAAGCTGACGCCTATCTCGTTGCCTGCTGAAACGGTGGTTCTTGACTCTCCTCCCAGCCATTGTCCCTCCTGAACGGCCACGTCACGCAGCCCCCGTGATTTCAACGTGTGCCCCCGGTGAAGACTTATGGAGCGCCCTGCTTTGCGGCCTATAAAACCTGAAGTGTGTACATTTCTTCTATTACTTACCGAACAGCTGGGTCATCCAGGAATCCATAACTCCTTCCGCAGGTCTCACCCTCCTCCCGCTGACTACTGGTGGCCCCACTCTAGCGCAAGACTCAGGGACTTTGTGCTGGCCTGCCCTCCTGTGCCCGAAATAAATGTTTCCTCACCTCAAGCCCCGCGGGGCCCTTTCTTCCTCTTCCTGAGCGTAAACACACCCTTGAACCCTGACGCCATGGACTTTGTCACAGATCTTCCACCTCAATCTGGAAACACGAATATGGGATGTGACCGATCGTTTCCATCAAAAATGCCCACTTTATCCCACAAGCTGGTTACCCCACTTCCCCTCAGCTGGCCCAACATTTTTTCCCATCATATTTCCGCTTGGCAAAAAAGCAACGGTCTCCCATAGGCAAATTGGTCCTCTGAGGGGAGTTCCATGTTTATATCGCTACACGTATTGGGCGGGGCCCTTGTTGCGTCAGTTGCAATGTCCATTTGGATTTATTCATCTGCAATACCACCCGCAAACAAACGGGCAGTAGAACGGGTTAGCCAGGTGTTGGGCACCTACTGCGCCACTTTGTGTCCCACGTTCATGATAATTGGTCCGATCCTACTCTCCTGGGCAGAGTTTTCATATAACTCTTTAAGAGTCCTGAATCCGCTGGGCCTCCCCCTTTTTTGTTTCTTTTGTTTTACAATCCCGCCCACGCGTCTCCCCCTGCTACCTCGTCCTTTCCCTAGCCGTGATGCCCAAGTAAGGACATCAAGGCTCTCTGGCAACTCACGCGTCATGCCCTGCTAACGAGCGTCTGCCCGCACCAAGCGTCAACAGACAGGAACCCGAAGGGCCCCAGCCCCTATTGAGGCCAGCGATAGGGTTGGGTTATAACCGCAAAGTAACGACCCGTTTTAAGGTGCCCATTAAAAGTTGGCCCCAAATACCGACCCTTTTGTGGTGCTCCCAGCTTCTGAAAACCCCTCTCCTATAAGCTTTCGCCTGCCCCCCGAATCTACGGATTCCCAACCCGCGTTTCACGTGTCCCTCCACAAGCCGTGGTGCTGAAAACCCGCTTCTCCCTCTCTCCGAGACCTTTCTCGCCTCCTCCTTTGCCAGCACAGATAACAATCTTTGAGGTCAAGGAGGTGCTGGCGGAGAAGGACATGATGCGGAAAGCGTTCTACCTTATCGACGGAAGGTCTTTCGGGTCCGGAGGAGCGTACAATGGAAACCCGAACCAATCTTCCCTGAAACTCCTCGCAAAAAATTTCAAAGTGAAAGGGGAGGCAAAGGGGGAGGGGGGGGAAGGGTACTGTCAACGGCGCCAGCGGCCGCCCGAAGACTCGCAGCGGCCGACCCCCTGTGCGCATCGGTTCCAGCACGTGCTATCGGTGTCCGCCAGCCGTGGTCCATCTCCTACTTGCCCGGAGACCCCGTACTTACCCAGTCCCCGCTCCTTCTCCCAGCTCGAACAGCCCCGGAGCCATAATCCATCTTAATGCCGCCGCGCTACGCTTGTCCGGATTTAAGGCCAGCGCGCCTTTAATAACGGTTTCATGACGCCGCTGTCCTAGTATTGGAGTAACGCCCCTACACTCTCTGCCAGTCTGTTGGTGTTTTTGGGATCGTTTAGATTGTATAGGAGTTCAAGTCTTGATTCCCGTTGTCCCAGCCCGCCTGCTTACGTTCCTGACCTTGCCTGTTTGCCGCCTGCCCTAACCGTCTGCCCTTTCTTCTCTACTAAGAACACTCTGCCCCCTGCCCTGGAACCTTCTGCCTGTCCCGACAACGCCTCCGATTACGTATTGCTCCAACGCTTGTACCCCGCTGCCATCGCAAGCAAGATCACTCAGGGTAACGACCTGGTAGCCTCACCCGCAGCAAGTCCATCCTCCTAGCTTAGCGGCGGGCTCTGGTGAAAACCGGGGCTACTTAGAACACCGTTCCCTGCGTGCTTAGCTATCATTCGCTTGCGTTGGCACAGCGGATCCACTCCTCCGTTACACTTGTGAAGGCCTATTTGTGGTATTGCTCACATGGTCTCTAAAATAATCTCTGGCTACCATTGTGTCCAAGACAAATGAGATCAATGGAACACCGGTACCTAGATGTCTGTTTTTTAGTCCAATGTCATGCAAGTGCTCTCTGATGTTTTGTCACCCTAGGTATTGGATGTGATTTCCAATTTCACCTTCTGTACAGAGTGGATCACTATGTACCATTCTTCCAGTCATAGGATCTGTCTGTTCCGAGTTTTTCCTTCACGCAACTTATAGGGTTGCTATTCCAAGTATTTTTGCTATTGTTCTCCCCCCCCAACCGCTGGACATGCCAATTTTAATAAAGCTGAAATCTCGCATGTATGATAGAAAAACCCAAGATTCTACTAAAGATCTGGTATTATCCCTACTTAGATAGTAAAAATTGTGATAACTTTACTTCCCATCTGGCTTGGAGCTAGGTCCTCGAAAATTTGATAATTTGCGACTCCTGCTACTTCTTCACTAAACAGAACCTTACAGCTTGTCCTTGTTGGTTAGGGTTGTCTACTCAGAATTATGGGCCCCAGGGCAAGCAGTGCATTGTGCCCTGCCCAAGAAAATTGCATAGCAGACTCCGAGCCTTTAACCGGCCCAAAAAGGAACACCATATCAGAAACGAATATAAATTTCCCACACACCCAATAGACACCACATAGCATCACGTCTCTAACCATTCCCAAGCACAACCAATCATGTCTAGTTTCCTCCAGCATACCAGGGTCTAAACAGTGTCTGTTTCTAATCAGAACAGAGTATAGCTGGTACCCTAATTCCCTGAAAGGTATGGAAGCCTGAAAAGGAACTTACAGAGGTAAGAGTGTATAAGTTAGGTTTCCATCTGAATTGAGACTCACCTTGGCCGTTGGAAAGATGGTTTGTGTAAAATGTGCACAAATAAGCCCTAATTTCATTTTATTAGACAAGGCATAAAAAAGTACATTAAAATGTTTCATATATTCAGGGTTTAGCTTTCTCTTGGCATCTTCAGAGTGCTGTTGGTTGATTTCTGCAGGAGAGTGGACTTGCTGGATACTATTAAGTATAATGTATCCTATAATAATCAAATAATATATTTAAATAAATACAGTATAACTACCACAAAATACAATTTTCCTATATAAATACTTTTCTAAATGATGATAATTACATTAATACACTATATATAGACCACTTATAACACACACGCCAACTGCTTGACCCTTATACCCCATGGGCAAACTGCCCCCCGCCCCCCTATAATGTCTTCAATAAAACAGAGCACAATTCTTGGTGTTCACCTATGTAAATAGGGCCTGAAATTGTCAACAAGAAGTATTAACTGCTATGTGGGATGTTAAGGGTCTAAGGCCGAGTTTCCACAGCTATATACAAGCCGTAATTGCGGGCCGATTTCGCCCGCCCGTTAAGGCTTGAATAAGGGCGGGTGGGGGCGGGGCCCGGGGAGCGCCCGCCGGCCCCATAGCACAATCCTTAATTACGGCCGTAATGCGCCGTAAAAAATGTGCATCATTTGTCTAGCGTCTAGCCCCCCCCGCGGCCGGATCGCCGAGCGGGGAGGAGCCAACGAAATCCCGCAACATTATCACTATGAGAACTGTGGATTAACCGTAGTTACTACAACTGGTACGATTGGAGCCCGCACTGAAGCTACAAATACGGCGCGGAGTATTCGGCTCCAAATCCCCTGCCAAATAAGCCGGAAACGGGCCTTACAGAAGATAAAACTCTGCTTATCCTCGTGGTGTAAGAGGGGTCTGGATGCAGATAGGGATTCAATGCACACCAAAGAGAATCGGACCGGAAATTATGTCAGAAGCACGAGAACCACAAGAAAAGAGGCAACAGGGACTGGTAAGGCCCTGCAGACCAGTTAAAAACCATAACCCTATACCCAGTTTATGGTTGAGGTTATGATTACAGTCCGGATTAGGGCTAGGTTTAAGGTCAGAGGGAAATAATTGGATTCGTAATGTCCTAAAGATATTTTTTTTCACACGTTCGGTCGACCCAGAACACGATCCAAAATAATATTATTTACCATAGTTGGAGTTCTTTCCAATATTCCTGTTAGGGACTGACTAATATAATTCAGAGGAAATATTTCCAACAGTGAAATGTTTTGGTCCTTGCTTTCTATTTTAAAAATGAACATGGTTGATTTTATTAGGTAATGATAAAAATGTTTTTCTACTGTGGAACTTGACATTGTTCTGACATGAATCTGCAGCAGTTTTGGAACATTGTGTATCTTGCTGCGTTTCACAATAAGTTCAAAAATCTCTTAAAACCAACAAAAACAAAAAACACAAACCCGCACTCGGCCTTTTTGTGTAAATTCAGCTCCCCAAAGACCATTCTAGTTACCTGCTCCCACATTAATATACATCACAAGGCTAGCATGATGATTTATCTGGAAAATATTACAATAACAATAACTGGAATACATCAGCATGCGTCGTGTAATCAGTACAGTAAGTGAAGTCAAATCACTTCTGTTACTTGCATTTGTAAAATTGCTTTGTTCTGGCATGTAGATAAAAGAGTTGCAACAAGGCGGATATCCTAGAGTTTGAAAAAGATCATTCTATGACTACACTGAAATCACTGAGTCACCACATCAACTGTGCAGATAATCTATGGTTTAGAACGGTTTCCCTACCAAGATTTTCTAAGTTAGAATTAAGGTATTAATACCTTTTATATGAACTCACCTCTCACTGCTCAAATTGACCTGGGCAGGGTCTGAGCACCAATTTTTAGAGTTTAAAAGAGGTTCTCAACCTAGACGTAGTCTAATAATAACGAATTATAAAGCAGACTGAAATGGGAAACAACAGGACTAGATTGCTTGCAGAGAGATGTTTCTTTAATGCCACTTTCTGAAGCTTCCTTTTCAATTTTAAGTGGTATTCCAACAGGTCTTCACCAATAACAATATTTTTAAAAATGTCTTTAAACGTTGAATTTCCAGCTACTAATCTAAATGACAAAAGCCTTATCTATAATAGGGGCATAAATCTGTAGATCCCTATAGATACTGTATGTGACTCTTTCATGGACAAAACAAGGGTACATCATTATGGTTACTTTCCCACAGTGCTTGCAGCTCGTATTTGCTGTATGGGTCGGGTAGGATTCTAGCCCCTTCCTTACAGAGCCTTTTTTTCACGCTGTGTTTTGTTTTTTCCTCCCTGTCTACCAAAACTTTTTTTATTTTTCTTCCTATATAGTCATGAGGGTTTGTTTTTTACAGAACAAGATGTACATTTTAATGGTGCCATTGGCCATATGTAATGTACTTGAAAATTGAAAAAAAGTGGATTAGAATGTAAAAAATCATGTAATGTACTTGTAAACAGAAAAAAAAGTAGAGTAAAACATAAAAAAACAAATTGCACCAATTTTCCGAGGGTTTTCATTTTATAGCATTTGCTCTTCGGTATAAACAATGTGTTATCTGTATTCTGCATGTGAATACAATTCTGGTGATACCAAATGTGTAGAGTTTTTGTTAAGTTTTAGTACTTTAAAAAAATTCTAGATTTTTAACTAAATGACCAAAAACTTCAATCTTGTTGATTGCAATATTTGTTCATACTATGGTGATTATAACAGTGTAAGGGAATACAATTTGTTAAACATAACATTATGTTGAGCGATTAATAACGACAAGTTGAAAATCGGCACAAGTTTTTTTAATGTGAGATCGAATTTTTAAGATCATAGCGATAAATTTAGGTTAAAATCTATTGCAACATCAATTAAAAATCGCACCTTTTTCGGTGGCATCCTGTAATATTGGCGGCCAGCAAATCAGATTATACAGAATAGAGCAGTGAGAGGTGGTGTGCACGACATGACTGGATGTTATGGTTTGCGATTGGCTGGAAAAATCACATGACCTTGATTTAATACTAAACAAAGCGTTTCCTGTTCAGCCCTCATGTCTCTCACGTCTCAGAGCAAAGGACTTGCGCTCTGCTTGTGTCCAAACAGCTCAGCGAAATTAATTATATTTCTTCACAGAGAAACTCTAAACTATAGCTTTGATCCTTAACCATTTAGTTAGATTAGAGATTGGCAAGATTTGTATTATTTGGTAGAGAATTTTAAAGGAGCATCTACTGGCTGAAAGTCCACGGGGTGAGTGGAGGGGGCCCCGCGGCGAACACAGACCAGTCTATAAGAATCCTGGATAACGATTCAGCCCAGACTATAGTGTATACAATGCAATGCTGTTTGTTTAACAGTTTTCCTATGAAATATTCCTGATAATATTGGGCAGCCTGAACTTATATGATACTAATCTTTACTCGCCGGTAAACCTGGCAGTCTCTTTGTTAGGTGCAAAACCCCACTTATATTAACATATACATTTCAATAGGTGTTCATTTTCAATTTTGCCCATTCCACCTTTGTTGATATATCCCACCTGTACTTAAATTAGAATCCACAGATGTCAGCACAGGTTGATAGGTGCCAAAAAATACCTTGTTAATTCCAATAAATTTCAGATACTTTTATTTGACTTTGGCACACTACATCATTTGTTCATTAAGTGCACCTTGCACGTTAAATGTGAATACTGCAATTTTTTTTAGTCCACCACAGGTGAATTGATATGTGCCTAAAAAATACATTTTATTTAACCGAAAAATACATTTCCAATACCGTGTTTAAAGTTTTCACTTTGGGGGCGCGCAGGCCAAGCTTTGTTGATTAGATCAACATTGCAGTTAAATTTGAATACACAAATATGATGTCACCACAGAAATTGAAGTGCCAAAAATACCTTTTATTATCCGAATACATTACAGATACTTGATTTTTTTATGCATTTTCCCATTCCAGAATTATGTTGATAGAGCCACCCTTGCAGTTTAAATTAATCCAGCAATTGTTAGTTACCACAGGTAAATTGATAGTGCCAAAAAATAACATTTATTATCCGAATACAATTCAGATACTTTTTTATTTATTCATTATTTTTTTTTATCACTTTGTCGCAGGCCAGCTTTGTTGACATTTATAGATCTACTTGCAAGTTATATTTGTATATCCAGCAATTTTTGTATGTTGATTTGAGGGATTTGATAATAAGCTGTGATTTGGCCCACCCCCCGTCTTTTAATAAGAGACTTTCCAAAACTCTTCCATACCTTCCTCAATTTGATATTTTCAGAACATATGGAGCTGAAAACAGGTGGTAAGCGAGCAAAGAGGGGGGTAGGACATGGAGGTATAGTACAGAGAAGTGCTCCTTCCAGGCTGGCGACCACACGCATGCCATCGGATCATCAGTTGCAGGTACCATCCAGGCCTGTCATCCGCAGGGTCCAAGGCCCTGTTAAATCTCATTAACGAACAGCGACGCGCAATCTTCCTTCATGGTAAATGCAAACCTGTCATCCAGCAATCTTACCCTTCCTCGTCCTACCCCAGTCACGCCACAAATGTGTCATCAGCATCACCAGCATCCGTCCAACATGAAAGCACCCAAAGACAACACGAGACCCCCACTGTGAAAATCCTTTTCTGAAGTCCCTTGGGATGACAAAATGCCTTGGGGGACAGAAAATGTAAAATAGCAAAGGCCAAGAGAGGATATTATCTCTGCTCTGACGCCCCAGTTACTGATAGCCATCAGAGGAGGAGAGAAGTCCAGTCAATCCAAAAAACCCGTGCGTTCGCAAACGCCTGCAGCCCCTATGCTTTTAGCCCGCAGCACCTGGATGCCAATTCAGGACGACTAAGTCACCTGTGTTGATGATGATCGACGACATTGCCGGATCCAAGTGATTTCAAGCATAATTTTTGCTTGCAGCGCTTACTCACAGGACGAGGAGGAGAACAGGGGTAGTGTCAGTATGGGTTTCCTCCTCCCTCCTCAAAAAGAAAAGTGAAGGGCGTCGCAGAAGTTCCCGCTGGATATATTGATTCCGCCACCACGTCCTGCGCAAACCCCCGCTCCCTCGCTATTTTCCGCCGTGAAAAAGGTCCAACCTCCTCAAAGGAAGGCCTGGACCCTTCTTTGAGCAAGCCTTCTGATACACCACCACCCCGCAATGTCAAATGCCCATTTGCCGTAAACTCAAAAGTAGACAAGAACCTTAGGAGGATAACCACCACCAACAATGTTCTATACACATGCAGCGAAATGCATGAGTTGAAAAATGGAGAGGAACACCTTTTGTCCAAAAAGTGCCAGACCCGAACGCCCGGGCCACCACCACTTCCCAAACCCTCTACTCCGCCTCCTCCGCTACCAACAAGCGTTCCTCAGCTTCCCATGTCCTCTCAAGCATGATCAGGAACAGCCTCCCTCCGCTTCAAGCCTCCACCGCGCCCGAGTACCACCCAGCACCACCAGAGACCCCTTTCTAAACCCCATCTCCTTCCGCCAGTTTGGCCGACCACAGCACGCCAGTCAGCAGCCAGCCTACTATCTTCCAGGTTTCTATAGCATAAGTTACACTTTAGCCCAAAACCATCCCCCATAAGCCAAAAGCCTGAATGTCGGCATTGCCCAGGCTTTTGGCCTTGGAAATGGATGTTGCCTTTTTTTCCGTCTGTGACACAGATGGTTTCCGCCACGTCATGGCCCCATGCATGCCCCCCAATACCAATCCAGAGCAGGCCATTTCTTTGCCAAAAAGCCGTCCCTGCCCTGCCAGCCACGAGTCATCCTAAAAATTACAAGCGCTTTGTCTGCAACTGTGGCCGAAAAGTCCATCAGACCACCAGACACAAATGGACTACTCAGGCACGCCAAGGCCGCTATATCTCTTGACACTCACTGGGTGAGCTGTGGAATGTCCCTGGGGTGACGGTGGCTCACAGGCTCAGGCGCACGATCTTCAAAAACGCGCAGGATGTGCATGGGTTTCTTTCCCCCCCCAGTCCACTGTTGGCATCAATGCCCAGAGAAACCAGGGCCTGTTGAAATTAATATCTGTCATAGACCATCCACACACAGGTCAGGAGCTGTTGACGCTCCCGCAACGAGACCTGCGCTTGCAGGGGTGCCAAGAACCTTGTGCCCAGGCAACGGTGTGGTGCGATAACGGTCGAAAATCTGCTCCGCCCTTACGATCGGTAGGACTTGAAGTCACATCCTCTTGCCTGCCATGTCATGAACCCTTGGTCGTTCCAGAAATTTCTAAAGACTACCAAACCCCGGTCTGGACTGTTGCCTGCAGAGAAGGCTCAGAATCTAAGTTTCGCACTTCCGCCGTTCGCAGACCCTGCTCGCCCGCCTGGCTTTGTTGCAGCGTCCGCCTCGACCTCCCCGTCAACCTCCTCATTGTTGACGTGCAGCACGCTATGGAATTCCACCCTCCACATGCAACCACATTGTGGCAGCAGCGCAATGCCATTTGAACGCAGTACGAAGTGACACAGCCTGAACAAGGCAGCGGTGCGACCACGGAAATTGACCACCGTAGAATGGAGGCAGGTGAAAGAGCTCTGCACCACCTTGCCATTTGAAGAAGCCACGCAAAATGTACATGCGGACAAAGCCCATTTCAGCATGACATTATGGTGATCTTAGGTACTGGAACGATCGATGGACACTCTGAACAACCGTCCCCGCCACATGGAGGAGGAGACGGACACCAGATGCCGGGACACGAGCCTTTTCTCTCACTCCGACAAATCCACAAGGGCGCCGACAGTTTCAAACATTTTCAAAAATCGTCTACAATAGCAAGTGTTCGGTCCAGAGCTAAGTGCACGGTGGGCGCATTCGCTCTCAGGTCAACATCTCAGGCAATCAAAGCTTGGGGAAAAAACAACCTCAAAACCACCACCATGGGCAGGTTGAAGCTGATGTCGGAGGCAGCGTAGGAGAGAGAGGAGGTTAATCCTAGACACCGATTTTACCCGACGTCCCTTGCCTTGGAAAGAGGTTGGCGCGAAATTTAGGCGAGGAGGAAGATGAGAAATCAGTATTGCTATTGCCCCTCTCGACCCAGACTTTGGATCAAGGCTCCATCACACACATGATGCTTGATCTCCATTTCCTCCAACATGATCCTCGCATTGCCCATCAAATGAAACAACATATTACTGTGGGGCCACCCCCACACCTCGACCCCGTACAAAACAAAACTCAGGACTTTCATTTCTTTCCCACCCACCCAAAAGAGTAAAATGCGAGAAATTGGAAGCCTTTCTGATTGATCAACTGGAACATCTGTTCTCTGCTTCACGTCCTCCAAATGTCACGGATGAACAACATCAGCGAAATGACAGCGATATAGATGCCAAGATAGGCGTAGCGCAGCAGACGGCAAATGTGGCAAAGCCTAATTGTGACCCTCTGCAATCTTTGTTTAACCACCTCACCAACGCATGCAATGCAGGCACACATCCAACACACAGAGATCAGCTTGAAAACATGGTGCAACGACTATCTGACCGTCTCAACATCCGAAATGGGGTTTTTTTTGTATATGTTCCTGGACCCAATAGACTACTAGGTATCCAAATGGACGAAGGCACCTACTGTGCTCGTTCAACGCTCATAGAGGTGTTTCCTGCCCAGCAGCCACGCATATCTAGCGTAACCCTTCCAACACACCGCTGGAGGAGTCAATACAGACAAACGCAATCCTTCGGCTTTCTCCCACAGATAATTGGATCGTTTTGAAACTTCAATCAAAATGAAACAGGCATGATCTCTGATGATGTTGTGGCCACACCCCAATAGCCGAGTCACCGACAAAAGCCGTGATCTACTTCACATTCCTCTTCAACAGAAAATGGCCCTCTTAGAAAAAATGGTTTTTTTAAAAAGATCATATCTTACTGCAAATTATTTATTCTCTAATCCCCCAACTAGTATATTTTGCTGGTTATTGCTTGAGAGACTGTTAAAAAACGCAAGTATTTATATGAACCACCGTATTCCATAATAACCTCCACTTAACTTAATAATTATCACATTGTCAAAGGTTATGATTTCCTGTAGCAGTAGATACAGCAATAATTATGTCCTTTGGAAATAAATGTGCTTTTTTTAAGTGGCATTTCCTCCCTCATCAATTTTTTAATAGTGCAGAGGAATCATATTTATAATTTTTTGAGGTCCATGTAGCTTGAGAAACAGCAGATAATCATGGTCCTTTGAACAAGAAATGTCCTTCTAATCATTTTCCCTCCCTCACAATTTTTAACAAAATGGCTGAAAGCATTTTTTATAATTTTTAGGTCTGCTGCTTTTGAAATGCACAATACTAACTACAGCCTCTATTAATAAACATTTTTTTGTTTTCTAACAGAATTTATTTATGTTTTTTTCCACAAATTTCCAAAGAAAGTGCTCAAGGGCATGCCTTTTGGAATTTTTGGGGGGGCATTTTTGCTTTAAAATGCAGTCTATAACTAACAGTTCCTAATTAATAAAAAAATGTTGTTTATAACAGACATTTTGTTCTCACAAAAGGTCCAAAGTGGCTCAAGGGGACAGGCTTTGCATTTATTTGGTGGCATTTTATGCTTTGAATGCTGCGATACTACAGGTCCTAATTTTATAAAAAAAAATGTTGTTTCGTAACAGACATTTTTGTTCTTCACAATTCAAGAGTGGCTCATGGTGATGGTGCATTCCAGAAACAGGTATAGTAGCGACACTGTTAATGGACACAATTGCCCAAATGACTTGTTTTTTGCAAGATTATTTAACATAGCTTATCAATTCCCTGTATTTAGACAATCCATTTAAATAAATTAAAAAAAAAGAAAACAAAGACAAGGTGGATTCCATCCTATTTTATAAAATGTGTTATCTAGAATTAAAACTAACTACAAAACTTGCATTTACAAAAAACTGTGTAAAAAAATTCCCTGACATGTAACAAGGAGTAACAGAAAAACTTGACCATGTAGTTATTCATAGACAGGAGTATGGAGCACGGACAGAGAACAAAAGTACAAGAGAGACAATTTTCCCCTCCAGCACATTGATAAAATAAAAAAGATGTGCCCAAGAAAAAGGGCACCCCTGGTTTGAACAGAGAAACGTTAAACCACCCGTATTTCCAAGTGAAGCTCAATTGGTACCGCATCTGAACGAGGGCAAGCGCTACCCAGGACAAGGACAGTAATATTGTCCCCATTGAAACAATAATGGTGTTTGAAAGACTCCATTTTTCCGCACTTTTAATATTAACGGTTCATGAGTTTGGCCACATGCTGTGGCCCGAGACAGGGATTAGTCTATGTCAGTGAAAACAAAATGATGGTTGAAAGACTCCTTATTTATTTTTCCGGCACCTTTATTTTAATCTGGGAGGTCAGACAGTTTTAATGGTCAATACTGCTCCCAGACAGTGAAAGTCAATGGACCATTTCAACTAAAATGGAGGTTGAAAGACTCCTTATCCGGCACTAATAATCTGTGGTTCATACAGGTTTAAGGATCATGCGCGGCCAACAAGGGTTTTCTCAATGTCCAATTTCAACTAAAATGAGGTTGGAAATACTCCTTTTTTTTATTTTTTTCCGGCACTTTTTTATCTGGACAACAGTATAATGTCAGTAACTGCGGTCCAGGACATTCTAGTCAATGTCCATGAAACTAAAAATGTGGAGTGAAAGACTCCCTTTTTTTTTTATTTTTTTTTCTTTTTCTTCCGGCACTTTTTTAACTGGGACAGAACTGTCTTTAAAATGGTCATACTGCGGCCAGACCAGAAATCAATTTCCAGTTCAACTAAAATGTGGTTGAAAATCCTTTTTCCGCACTTTTTATCTTTGGGGTCAGACAGGTTTAAGAAGGGCCATGCAGGGTCCATACAGTTTGTTCAAATTCCATTCAACTAAAATGAGGTTGAAAAAGACCTCCTTTTTTCTTTTTCTCTTTTTTTTTCTTCTTTTTTTTCCCGCACTATTTAACAGCTGGTCAACAGATTTATGGTCATACTGAGTCCAGGACAGTCAGATTCAATGTCCATTCAACTAAAATTGTGGTTCAAAGACTACATTTCCTCCGGCACTTTAAACTTGGGTCAGACAGTTTAAACGGTGTCAGCTGCGGTCCAGACAGTTTCTGAGTCAATGTCCAGCTTCAACTAAAATGGTGGTAGAAAAGAACACCCTTTTTCCGGCACTTTTTTAATCTGGGGTCAACAGGTTAAAATGGTCGACAGCGCGTCCCAGACATTCTAGTCAATGTCCATGAAACTAAAATGGGTGGATGAAAGACCCTTTATTCCGGCACTTTTATAATCTGGGTCAGACTGTTTAATGGTCATAACTGCTCCCAGGACAGTAAATCAATGTCCATACAACAAAAAATGGTTGGTTTAAAGACCCTTATTCGCACTATTTTTAATCTGGGGTCAGACAGTTTAAGGACCAGAGCTGCGGTCCAGAACAGGTTTGTCAATGTCCATTTTCACAAAAAGTGGTTGAAAAACTCAACTCCTTTTTTCCGGCACTTTTAATCTGGGGACAACAGATATAATGGTCAATACGGCGTCCAGGACAGTTCTAGTCAATGTCCAGTTCAACCGTAAAATAGTGGTTCAAAGACCTACTTTCTTCCCTTCCGCACCTTTTAATCTGTGGTCATGCATTGCAGGTTTAGGGTCATGCGCGTTCCAGACAGTGATATTTTCAATGTCCATTCAAGTAAAATGATGTTTCAATAATACCTGCCTTCTGGCACACTTTTTTAATTTGTGGTGATGCAGTTTAAGGGTCATCTGTGGTACAAGACAATGTGAATGGTGTGCTGACATTTATTCTTCTGCGGCTTTTATAGCCGAAGTGTTTGTCCGTAAATTAGCAGCATCCATTTACTGTGTGCAGATAAAACCAGCATCCTCCAGCCCTTGTTTGGTTAAAGAATGGAAGGTGGTTTTGTGCTCTCTCCCATAACTTTAATGGACATCGCTCATAAAACGAACTGCTCACTATCGAAAAACCTTAAATCGATGTGGTCCGACGTAATCGACTATCAGCGCCCATGTCGATAGCCAACGTAATCGCTCAACACTATTTAACAGACCAGAATTTTACGGATACTGATTATGTGTAAATTTTTTTGAGTTGTAAAATTGCAGAAGTGTTAATGGTAAGTGACAGCTGTAATAATCAGCTAGCACACATTGCGTGAGAAATGGGCTCAGCGAGTTAGCCCATTTCATAGCTCCTTACCAACAATAAGATGTATCCATAGATCCATTGTCAGTAAAGGATTACAAAGTATGTATCTACAGGCCCCCAGTCATCCAATAGGGCCCACCATCATTTTATTTTTCGCAAAAACCGTTCCTTTCTATGCAGTGCCATACAGAGGCATCAAGTAAAAAATGCATGCGATCTAGTATACTTAATTTTTTTACCTTGTGTGACAAAAGCCACTGTATGCTTATATGGTTGTCCCTTTCCGAGGTGTATGTTTGAGGTGTATATATTGGGAAATCCTCCTGGAGTAAACTTTTGAAAGATACTACTAATGTGGCTTACATATATGCATATTCAGTTCATAACTGGTCATCTCAATCTCCTGTACCCCGATTTTTTTTTTCATTCTGACCCCAACCCTATCTATAAATAGAACTCTTATCCAAAGTTACTCCAGTGTAAGGGTTAACTTAGCACTCAGTGGTGCTTCTGGTCCAGTGGCACTCTTGATCACTTGTCATTTCTGGTCAGACAGCACTTCCAAATGTTGTTGGAACAGAAGAACAACTTAGTAGTAAGCTTAAGGGGTTTTGCCATTTGGCAAAGTCCCTTCCGATGCCAGTTCATAGCTTGTTACGAGCCAACCTCACAAAATGGGGATATGGCTGCACTTGCACAATTCTTTCATGTTCATTTATATGGCTGCTCCGAATATAGCGAGAAAGTGTGCTCCACTAGGTTCAGAACTCCCATAGACCTGAATGGGGAAGGACTCCGCAAGGGCAGCCAAGTCCTGTTCTGAGGCTAGCTTTGGAAGCAAAACCCATTCAGTACTGCAATGAATACATTTTAAAATTACCAAATTAGCACAAGACATTGTGACTTTATTGGAGAGCAAAAACATATGTTACATGTGTTTGATCACAACCAACATTCTTAAGGTGTCACTCAGTAAAGTATAGTTCACACCTCAGATTTTTAGGTATGATAGCACTTAGTCATATGGTGAAAGTTCAAAATGTTTGAATTATTATCATAATTATTGAAAGTATTTAATTGAATCTTGGTGAATGTTTCCAAAACAGATATAACTAGTTATTTAGAAAAGCAACCCCCTCCTAATAATAAGAACTAAATAGTGAAAATTGCAAATCAAGCATCACTGACCACAGTCCCAGACAAGGGGTCCAGGGCTGCTGCCCAGCTAAAAAGAGGGGATCATCTGTGTAAAGATGAAAATTTTAAATTGTTGACCAATATATATGCCAATTACAAATGTAAATAGTATTTTACATTGGTGATCCGACTTACATGATTGCTCCTAACATGGTCACATTCATACCTGTAGCCTTGGTTTGTGGATATGTTACTTATTAGCAGCATTCCACAAACACTAAAAACAGATAAATATATGAGCAATTTCAAAGTGCTTTTCTGCTACTAGGATATATGAAAATTTGAGGTTTTTTAGTGCACATTTTTGATCAAAACTGTAAAGGCCCATCCACCAATGACAATGTGACATCAGTTCAGATGGGGAACTATACTATACAAACATTCTTACCTCACTTGGTGCCTTCCCAGGCAACTATACTTTCAGAGCATAGAGGTCCCAGCTATATACTCTGTTCGGATTAAAAACAGCCTAAGTGCACAACCAAAATGGAGACATCCAGTCCCCCATGTAGCATTTGTAGAGTACTGCTGATACGTTATTGTGTTTGTATTGTTTGCAGCCACGTTCGTGTGCATCTGTGCCATTTTTCTTTCACATTGTTTTGGATGTGCTGATACTTTTTTGTTTTTTGGACCATTTATGACACTGATGTCTTATATATTTGAGGGTCCTTTTGGCTTCCCCAGGCTCCAGGGTCTGGTAGCAGGGTCTGAGCTTCATGTAACTACACCCCTGTTTCTCCCTCGGTACTTTTTCAGGCCATCATATTTTAAGAGCATGAAGGTCCCAGCTATACTCTGTTATGATTAAAAACAGCCTAAGTGCACAACCAAAATGGAGACAGCCATTCCCCTATGTAGCCTTTGTAGGGTTCTGCTAATATGTTTTTGTCCAGGAACAGAATGAAAGGCGGCTGTCACCGATCCATAATTAGCATGCCTTAACGAAGCGTGTTCACATGTGAAACTATCGTAGGCAGTGTTTGTCCATCTGTCTCTGCCTGCTTTTAATGCAGTATTTGGAATAAAGATACGCTAATCTTGGATCAGTGAGTGCCACCTTTTGTTCTTCTGTTCCTGGATATTTATGGACTTGTATTGTTCGGGCTGAGCACCATCGTTAGTGTGGAAGGAGGGCGGAATTGGATTTGCTGCTCACTTTTTGTTTTTTGGATCATTTATGACACTGATGTTCTATTACATATCTGAGGGCCCTTTGGACTTCCCGAGGCTCCAGAGCCTGGTATGCTACCTCTGAACTCCCTGTAACTAAGCCCCTGTTTCTGTTCCACATTTGTTAGTGGTTCTTATTTGCTGATGTTGCCTGATGTTTGAGCTTCAAAAATACTTTTGTCTTTTACAACACCTTTGCAATTCTTCCTCAGAAGTGTGACAGCAGCGCATCTACTTCAGACAGAGAAGAGAAAGACTTTAAATGTAAGTTTTCTGTCTGATGGTTTAGCCAACATTGAACAGGGAGACACTACATTGTCTTTTGTTCTGGAAAGACTTACGTGGACTTTGCACTTGCTTGCTTTGTTATGTTTTGTTTGGATATGCCTTGGTATTTCCTGGAAATTTCAGCAGCAAATCTACCCTAGGGCTAAGTTCTAGTCACTGAGTCATCAACAGGCTAAGGGTATATTCACACATTTGTAGAATTGCTTCAGAAACTTTTGGGAGCATTTGCATATTAATTCACAGGGAAATCAGCAGCAAATCTGCACTTTATTGTAACATAGTAGATAAGGTTGGAAAAAGACACAGGTTCATTTTGTCCAACCTATAACCCTACAATGTTGATCCAGAGGAAGGAAAGAAACCCTATGAAGCTGATGACAATTGTCCCAAACAAGAGGAAAAATCCATTCCCGACTCCGAATATGCCAATCAGAATAAATCTCTGGATCAATGTTCTATCTCCAGAATCTAGTAACCAGAACCTGTAATTGTATATTATTTGAGAAAGACATTGAAACCCTTCTTGAATTTATTCAATGAATCCACCATAACAACTTCTTGTGGCTGTGAGCTCACTGCTCTTACAGTAAAAAATCCTTGTCTATGATGATGATGAAACTTTTTTTACTCTAGATGTAGAGGATGCCCCCTTGTCGTTATTATAGGCCTAGGTGTAAAAAGATCATGCAAGACACCAGTGTACTGTCCTTTCGTATACCTGTGCATGGTTATTATATCCTCTCTAAGCCATATTTTATCCAAGCTGTCATGTGGATTTTGTTTGGTTTTTGAATGGAAATCACAGACTGAAATTTAAAAAAATATATTTTATGTATAGCATTCTTATAATCCACCACACTGTACAGAGATTGCTATCATTTGCATTGCTTCCTGACCCCATTGGGACTCAGAGCCTAAATTGTTTATTAACCTATGTGTCTGTTTTGGAAAGTTAGAGGAAGCCCATACAAACATGGGGAGGATATACAAATTTCATGAAGATGTTGCCCACTGTTGGATTTGAGCCCAGGACCCCATTACTGAGATAGCAGTGCTACACTGAGCCACTGAGCTGCATCTCAATGTTTCCTCAATGTTCTTCAGGGATGTCTTCAAGTCCAATGTCACCACATGCATCCCTATTGTTAATTGCAGTGGTGTCTCAGAATTTGACATCACTTTGGGACCACATATATAGTCACATATACTACTTAGAAAAAGTTAGGGATATTTGGTTTTTGGTTGAAATTTCAGGATGAAAATAAAATTTCTTGAGCATTTTTTAAATGAACTAAATTATACCACCTCTTAACTTTAGAATGCACATGTCCCACTGTTCAATGTTTCAGTGTTTTTTGCACAACTTGCTGATCTCTAACAATGAGCATAATGGCAAAATTCACAGCAAGTGTTTGATACATGAATCGTCCAATAACTTTAGGGGATCAATTTGAATTGCGATTTAGACCATCCTCATCATTCTGCTGTTCACATTTTGACATCACAAGATTAAGACAACACCTTACAATTCATCAACTGTACCTTTATCATTGGAAGGCTTCAAGCAGAATGCTCTCAGATGGGAGCACCATGGGAGCTTTGAAAAAGTGTTGTTTTTATTTGTTTTACTGCTTTTTTTTTCATTGTTTTTTTGTTTTGGGTTCATGCTACTTAACAATAAAGTCAAAAACCACTGGGTTTTTTAATTTTTTTTTCTTCAACTCAATAGGGAGACTCTGTAACAAATCCACAATATTTCAGCGCTATAAATCAACGTGTGAATTTTAAAATTTCCACTGTACAGTCCTATGCAGAAAATGTCTGCAGTCTGTGACTGAGATTTGTTACCCTTAATTTATCTACTGAAATCTTCAATAGTATTTTTTTATATAACGGTCCATGATAATGGGTGTGTGTTTTTTTCCTGTTTTTTCATGTGCATATATGTAATTTTCAAATTTGATTAAAATAAAGATTAAGTTGCATTCTGCATATATATACATATGTTTTATATGTTGTGTGTGTGTGTATATATATATATATATATATATATATATATATATATATTGGGCGACATGTATGAATCTCGCCGGGTCGGGGCGCACCTTTCCGCCAGTTTTCCGGCGGAATCTGCGCCTGATTTATGTCGGGGCCGGGGCGCGCTCATACATCCTATGTAAAGTCCGCCGCGCCTCGCCTGTGTGTTAGGTGCAGTGCGGGACTGAGGCGCAGTGCGGCGCTGCGCCTATGATTCGGCGCCGGAGGTAGTGCGGTCATACATGCGGGGAAAAGTCCGCCGCGCCTGGCCAGTGTGTGGGGCGCAGTGCGGGGACCGAGGCGCAGTGCGGCGCTGTGCCTAAGATTCGCCGTCCGAGGCGGTGCGCTCATACATGCGGGCAAAAGTTCCCTGCGCCTCGCCAGTGTGTGTGGGGCACAGTGCGGGGACATGGGCGCAGTGCGGGACTTAGGCGCCGTGCGGGACTGCGCCGAAAAACAGTTCCGATGCGAGACAGGCTGGAACAGCGAGAAATCATTCCACATGTCGGTGCGGAGTATGAATCAAAAATCGCCTTTATAAAGGCGTTCAACATTCTCAGGAAAAGAGCTGAAACCTAAAAAATAAAAAATACATAAAACAAAATCACTTTCCAATATCCTAATTCAAGAATTAGGATATTGGAAATTGCCGGGAAATACAGTAATTCAAATTCAGAAAGCTATTCTGATTGGCCGGTTTATGCCGACCAATGAGAATAGGAGCGACAGTGAACCATTAAAACCTATGGGGAAGTTTAGACCAATCAGAATCCACGGCGGGATAGTTCAAAATACAGTAAAAATGCTGAAAAGAGCTGATTGGCTGAGCTAGCCAAGTCCCCGGTAGCTTAACCAATCAGCTCTTTTCAGCATTTTTACTGTATTTTGAACTGTCCCGCAGTGGATTCTGATTGGTCAATCCTTTCCCATAGGTTTTAATGGTTCACTGTCGCTCCTATTCTGTTTGGCCGGTTTATGCCGACCCATCAGAATCGCGTTCTGAATTTGAATTACTGTATTTCCCGGCAATTTACAATATCATAATTCTTTATATTGCGCCGTTCTAGAGTTTAGGAAAGTGATTTTTTTTTAAAATTATGTTTATTTTTTACGTTCAGCTCTTTTCTGACACTGTTTTCCGCCTTTATAAAGGCGATTTTTTCTGAATCATACTCCTGCTGCACGGAGCGGAGCGCCGAGATTTGTGTAGCGATCTTCTATGTTTCCTCGCATGTTCCGATCCTGCTTCACTTCGCCTCTGCCGGAGCATTTAGACCAAAAAAAAACAGGTCTGCCTGTCGGAGCTGCCGAGCACTGCACTGTGCCTCGCTTTGCCGACTCGCCATGGTACATGCCTCGGAACGCCTACCCCGCGCCCACACCGCGCCCACTGCCCGCCCCTTCATGCGGGGCGCAGCTGAAAGTGGCGAAAGCTGCGCCTAACACCGCATCCCTGCATCCAACAAGGGGATTCGGGCCGGGAGGCGCAGCTTACGCCAAAAAACAGGCGTAAAGCCCGATCATACATGTCGCCCATTATTTTTTTATTATTATTATTTTTTTTTTCAGAGGTGGCTAAAAGAGGTTTAAGATTGCTTATGGCAATGTGTGGAGTTTGTTTTAATTTAAAAACACCACACCACCACAGATAGTTATTTTTTTTTTATGAGCTTTGTCTCATTCACTTCTCTGCTACTGTATTTTCTGTCAAATCTGATGCAAAATCCACAGCAAATCAAAGTCACATATAAAAAAAAAAAACAGAAGTTTTCCAGTGTACAAAAATTAAAATGAAATAAAAACATTAAGAAAATTAACTGGCACTTGTGCTGGCACAACCAAAAACCGCCAAGGAGGGATTTCACAGCCAGCCATAGAGTGCTGCATGTTGACATGTTTCATTGCAACACTTACCTAATATCTGTCTGCAGTTTAGATAACTGTGGGCTTAGGAAAGTGAACAGTCAAGGCAAGTAATTATTTTAGAACTAGATCGATGAAAAATATGACATTTAATTCCTTCACAATATTACAAATATAGATTTGGAAATCATCTACACTGTAGGCTCTCACTTTTCTATGTTTTGAATGTTAAGTCTTTGCAGTAGGCAGGTGGTGTGCAAAAAAAAAAAAAAAAAGAAGTAAATACATGGAAATCCCTCAGGACAAACTGACTTTTAATAATCTTTGCAAAAAAACATTCAATAATGGGGCACTTAGAATGAGATCTAATGTTTGGCTGTTCTGTCCCAGACTGTCGCCGGTTATGCAGTCCGATGACATCAGTGCTGTATACAGGTAGCACTGTAGTGTTAAACCTTTAAAAACACTAAACAGTCACTGCCTTATTATGGACACAGTCCTCAGCTTTACGATACTAATTCAATTGGGGCATTTCCTGGAATAAAAAAGTTAAGTGGCTTCAGAATGGAAAAGCTGCAGTCAAGAATAATCCATAGAAATGAATAGATTAATACTTGCTCTATTCTCTTGAAAATTACTTACTTGCAGCTGCCTAACATTTTATTTTTTAAGCGTATCATCATTGACCTTAAAGTAATGAAAGGTAGTCCTGGTAACATACTACTCTACATTCCAAATCTCATTAGTGACCTTGTGCCTAAAGCATGTCAGAGATGACCTAATACATTTCTAATACATTGATTTCTAAAGATGTTTGAAATGGTTGTCTAGCTTTGAAAATGTATTTTCAAATATCCCATTAAGTAATTTATGATTTAATAAATTTAAGTCCTTTCTTTAGGTTCTTCATCTATTAGCCAAGCTGAAGAGGGCCTTCACTTTTGAGAACCTTAAACACCCATGCAATACTTAAACAGCCCACTGATATTGATGATATAAAAGTGTACAATGCTTCATGTTTGCTGTGGCATTGGAATGAGCTCTTGGGGCCTTATGTACGAAAACTGTATAGTAGTAAGGGTACGTCCACACGGCACATGTAAAATGCCGGTTAGATTTTGTTTAAGAATCTGGACTGTATTTTATTGTCTTTCAAAGGATTTGGGGGTCAGTTCTGTTTGCGGTTTGTGGATTAGCCCATCTCCCATAACCATTGAATTGTATACTTTCTGCCCGGAAACCGGTGCGGATGATTGTGCATACTCCAAGTTTTCAGAACACCGGCGGCTGAAAATCCCTTCAGTGTAGACTACTGAACAGATTTTCTTTTAAAGTCTATGGGGATAGTTTATTGACGGTTTCCAAATCTGCAAACTATCTGAAAACCTGACCAATAAACCATGTCGTGTGGACGGAACCTAAAACTGTCTTTGTTAGCTATAGCAACCATTAAGAACTAAACCTTAATTCTGATTTAATTTCGGATTGGTTGCTATGCTTGCCCGCTCCTGTCACCTGCAGATCAAGAACATCTCCAGAATCCGTCCTTTTCTCACTGTGGTAAGGACACAAACCCTCATTGCTGCTCTTATTCTTTCTCGTCTTGACTACTGTTACTCCTTGCTTATCGGTGTCCCTCTCTGTAAACCCCCCACTCCAATCTGTCCTGAATACAGCAGCCAGGCTTGTCTTTCTTTCCAGCCGCTATACTGATGCCTCTACCCTGTGTCAGTCACTGCACTGGTTGCCCATCTAGTACAGGATAGAACATAAACTAATCACTCTCACCCATAAAGCTCTCGATAGTGCTGCACCCCGCTAGATCTCCTCCCTCATCTTTGTCTACTACCCTACCTGCTCTCTCCGCTCTACTGACGACATCAGATTACAATCCTCAATCATCCGAAGCTCCCATGCCCGTCTCCAAGATTTTACGTGTCGCACCGGTTCTCTGGAACATACTACCGAGGGCGATCAGGCGCACTCACAACCCTCATAGTTTTAAGAGGGCTCTGAGAATACATTTTCTCAGTCTGGCCGACCAAGATCCCTAATTGCTAACCCCCACCTGCTATCACACACTTCTGTCACTCCCAACACTAGGGCACTCACAGGCACTTATCTTTATATAGATGTACTGTCAGGGTGGCAGGTTCACCAAAATTTTATGTAAACCACCTCCTATTTATGTAACACGTATGGACCATTGTAAACCTAACACTTCTTACCCGTCCTCTGACCCATACATCCTAATAGATTTTAAGCTCTCGTGAGCAGGGCCCTCACACCCTGTGTCTTATCTGTAAGTAGCTTTTTCTGTATTATGTTTGTTTTTGTTTGTACTTATACCCCCTAAATTGTAAAGTTCTGCGGAATATGTTGGCGCTATATAAATAAAGATTATTATTATTATTGGCTATAAAGACAGCCATACATAATGCCCTTAGTTCTGGATTCCCCCTCAAACTACAGTTCAGAACCTAATATGAGTAGATGTGGTTGATAAGATTTGCCTATTTGCACATGACACAAAAGTGCGCAGTAGGACTGGTACATGGAGAATGACTTTGCTTTAATGGATAAATGGTCAAATTCAGAGGTATAACCAGAATTCATAGGACCCCATGGAGCCCCACCACTTAATAACTGTAAACTAAAACAGCAGCATAAGTAACAATGAAGGTATAAATAACAGCACAGAAACCACATAGTAGTGCAATATAGCACTGACTGCTACAAAATGAGTTATGGCCAAACTGTAGGGAAAGCAAGATGCATGCTTGTCTACATAGCTAATGGTTTAATCAAAAGAAAGAGGGAGCTCTGAGCCCACTGTATAGCACTCTAGTGGGACCACAAGAGAGTTTTATTTTTAGATCATACTGACTTAGGAGCTAAACTGGTATACCGCCTCATTAAACACCCATTTACGCTTGCCAATTAACATTGGGATCAACATCAGGATAGTGTAACACTACATATCATGGCTAGATAATACTACCCTACAGTGACTTATTAATGCCACAGACCATAACTGGATAACCCACCATATAATGACTGGATAATGCAGCCATACCGTGGCTAGATAACGCAATCACACTCTAACCATATAACACGGCCATAAGGTAAGTCAATAACACAACCATAACTTGACTTCATAATGCCATGATTTTCTACACAGTTGGGTCACAATATTATGACAACTTCCTACATTCAATCTTGTCATCACGTAGTTCATGAACGAAGTCCCATGTGGTGAGCTGGCTTGGTGGCTATATAAGGTGTGCATTAGACTGTTTGTACATACATCCCTCATTGCTGTCATGGGTAAAATCTGCAATTTAAAAAAGTTCCAAAAAGGGATGATTATTGGCTTTTGACCTAAGGGTGGTGGTATTTCTTTAACTGTGCAGTTTGTGAACTGGTCGTATAACTGCTGTGCTGAAACTATATTGTGAGTGGACAAATAGCACCAATGCGAATAAGTGACATGGAAACTGTGGAGCCCCATGTGCCAGATGAGAAACATCAGAGAACAAGCACCCTCCAGCCATTGCTGAAAGAACACAAGCTGGTGATCACACTGTTTTGGTCTGTGCAATTTTTTGTGGCCACTCTCATCAATATAGAATGCACTCAATAAATTTAGGTATGAATGTCTGACATTCGTTGGAAGAGCAAGTTCAAGACTTTCAAGTACTACATTGGCCCCCTAATTCCTCCAAACACACCAAACACAGCATATGTGGAACCACCTAAATTATAGTGTTCCCTCTATGGATTCTCTCCCACGCACCCTCCAGTTGCTTGGGGTTATAGTCAGCATGACTTCAGACACTGATGACAAACTACCAAGACCCTACTAAGTCACTCCTAGCGTATCTAGCTACTGTCCGTGCAGAACACAGGAGCTGTTCTCGATAGTAGCTGATGGTCCTGATTTAATGTGACTAGACTGTGCATATGGATAATATAATTATATGGTAATTTGATAAAACCCCATACCTTAATGAAATATCGGCACCATACGGTAACTAGAATACACCCTATGCTCAAACTAAATAGCACTAATATACCTTGAAAAGGATAATGTTACCATTAAGTGAATGGAAGATGGCATAATATTGTAGTTGGATAGCAGCACCATAACATAACTAACATCACCATACTGTAAGTTAAATAAAAAAAAAATCATCATACTGTTGCTGAATAACACCCCTATACTGTGACTGGCCTGGGAAATGGCACCATAGTGTAACTGGATAAACTCCCGTGTACCTTGACTGGATGGTACCACCACACCATGATTGGTTAGCATTCCTAAGGTAAAACTGAGTGACAACATCATACCATAACTAGGTAAAGTCCTCATAGCATAACTGGACAATAGTGTCATATCATAACTAGATAATTTCACCATAGAGTGACTGGATAACACCACCATATGGTGATAAGATAATGCAACCATACTGTAACTAGATATTACCCATTATACCATGACTAGATTTCCTCCCATTAGTTATACTGGATAAAACCACAAAACTATGAATATTACTTGCCTTCACATACCCTTTAGAGTATTGCTCTGTGTTACCTGTACTCTCTCCTCAACCACAAGGATTGTGCGGCCTGTGATGCTATCACTCCCCCAGGATTAGGTCCTGCAGGCTCTTATAAAAAAAAAAAAAAGGGGGGGGGGGTTATCAGCTAGCCTGGTTCTGCCCTTGAAAAGGTGCCTTCCTAGGCAGTGGTACTCCAGTGGCAAATGCAACCCTGAACCGCATCTGGAATACTGTGTTTAATTGTCAATACATCAAATAGAAAAAGACATTGATAAAAATAGAATGGCCCCAGAGGTGGGCTACAAAAATGTTCTTAAGCTTAAAACTTATTGGAAAGGACGTAAAAAAACATGTTTTTTATAGCTCGGAGGAAAGAAAGGAAATGTGGGCCAGGATCAAAACATTAAAATGTGAAAGGTTTATATAAGATTTTGGAGTAAAGTGTTTTTAATTAGAAACTAAACACAGAAACAAGAGGACGCAGTGAGTAGATCTGAGACAATGTCAGAAAAGGTTGGGAAATGAGCTGTAAGAGAATTATACATGGCTGGAATAAACATATCCATATCTATTCTTAGATAAAAAAGTAAAAGTAAATAACATAAGAGCCAACCAGACTGATCAATGTAGTTGGCTCTTATGTTATTTCCTTCATATATACGCTGCTCAACAAAATAAAGGGAACACTTAACACGATGTATCTCCAAGTCAATCACACTTCTGTGAAATCAACCTTTCCAGTTATAAATCAACACTGATTGTAAATCAATTTCTCCTGCTGTTGTGCAAATGGAACAGACAACAGGTAGAAATGATAGGCAATTAGCAAGACAACCCCTATAAAGGAGTGGTTCTGCAGACCATTTCTCTGTTCTCATCTTTTGGGCTCTTGTTTTGATCACTTCTGAATTTTTTCATTGCTTTCACCTCTAGAGGTAGCATGAGGCATTGGCTAAAACTCACATTTCGTTGGAGGACCGCACAGCCCCCATGTGCTAGCCAGAGGTACACTGACTACCCTTAGATATAGGGATGAGATCCTCAGACCCATTATGAGACCATATGCAGGTGCAGTGGGCCCTGGGTTCCTTCTGATGTATGACAATGCTAGGCCTAATATGGTTGAAGTGTGTCAGCAGTTCCTGCATGATGAAGCCATTGATGCTATGAATTGTCCTGCCCGTTCCCCAGACCTGAATCCAATCAAGCACATCTGGGACATAATGTCTCATTCCAACCACAAATGCCATGTTGCATCACAGACTGTCCACGAGTTGAATAATGCTTAAATCCAGGTCTGGGAGGAGATCCCTCAGGAGAACATCCACCGCCTCATCAGGAGCATGCCCAGGTGTTATAGGGAGGTCATACAGGCATGTGGAGCCTAATTTCTTTGTCTTGAGGAATTTCCACTGACGTTGTTTCAGCCTGACATTTGATTTTCCACTTTGATTTTGAGCATCATTCCAAATCCACTCTACAGAATATTAATTTTGATTTTCATTGATCATTTTTATGTTTTATTTTTCTCAACACATTCCACTATGTAATGAATAAAGAATTGCAACTGGAATATTTCATTCACTGAGATCTAGGATGTGATATTTTAGTGTTCTCTTTATTCTCTTGATCAGTGTATTTGTGTGTATACACTATATAAAGACACATCTGCATGTTTTTCTCACTATCTGACATGAAATCAGAATAAACCTTACCCATTTTAGGTCAATTAGGAACCAAAATTATTTATATTTGCCAAATGTCAGAATAATGAGAGAGAGAATTTATTAAGGCATTTTTACTACTTTCTGTGAAGTCAAAAGTCTACATACATTTCATAAGTATCTGGTAGCACTGCACTTAAACTGTATGACTTGGGTCAAACGTTTTGGATATCCTTCCACAAGCTTATCACAATAGTTGATAGGAATTTTGGCCCATTTCTCCTGACAGAACTGGTGCAACTGATGTCGCCTTGCTCACACATGTCTTTTCAGCTTTGCCTATAAATTTTCAAAAGGATTGAGATCAGGGCTTTGTGACTGCCTCTCCAAAACATTGACTTTGTTACCTTTAAGCCACTTTGTAACTAATTTGGCAGTATTCTTCGGGTCATTGTTTGGAAGACAGATATCCAACCAAGCTTTAACTTCCTGGCTGATGTCTTGAGATGTTGCTTCAGTATTGCCACATAATCTTCTTTCCTCATGATGCCATCTATTTTGTGAAGTGCACCAGTCCCTCCTACAGTAAAACAACCCCACAACATGATGCTGCTACCCCTGTGTTTTACAGTTGGGATGGTTTTCTTAGGCTTCCAAGCTTCTACCTTTATCCTCCAAATGTAACAATGGTCATTATGGCCAAACAGTTCAATTTTAGTCTCATCAGACCACAGGACATGTCACAGAAAATGTAGGTCTTTGTTCCTGTGTGCATTTGCAAACCTTAATCTGGCTTTTTTATGTTTCTTTTGGAGTAATGGCTTCTTCCTGGCAGAGTGGCCTTTCAGCCAATGTTTATACAGTACTTGTTTCACTGTGGGTAATGACACAAATTTATTGCTTTTGCCAGCATCTTAACAGGGTCTTTTGCTTATGTTCTGGGGTTGATATGCACATGTTGGAACAAAGCACGTTCATCTCTGGGACACAGAACCCATCTCCTTCCTGAGCAGAATGATGGCTGGAAATTACTACCTTGTTTGTACTTGCATATAATTGTTTGTACAGATGAACAAGGCTCCTTTAGGTATCTGGAAATTATACCCAAGGATAAACATGTGTAAGTTCACAATTCTCTTTCTGATATCTTGGCTGATTTATTTACACTTTCCCATGATGTTACACACGGAAGCAATGCGTTTCTGGTGTGCACTAAAATACATCCACAGGTGTGTCTCTACTTAACTCAGATGTTGCCAATAAACCTATCAGAAGCTTTCAAAGACTTGACATCATCATACGGACTGTCCCAAATTGTTTAAAGGCATAGTAATTCTGGTGAATGTAAACTTTTGATTTTACAGAAAGTAATACAAATATCTTTAAAACTTCTCTCTGTATCATTATTCTGGCATCTAGACCTATAGACCTGAGTGAGGGTGCATGTTTGTGGGCTGAAGTGCACTTTTATTGGTACCATTTTTGGATCCATGCAGCTTTTTAAATAACTTTTTATTCCAGTTTTTAGGGGATGTGAAATGACCAAAAAACCTCAATTTTGATGTTTGGATTTTTTTTTCCTACGATGTTCAGTGTATGGGATAAATGATGATATATTTTAATAGACTGGAGTTTTACAGATGTGGAAATACCAATTACGTATAACTTTTTTATTTATTTTATTTGCTAAATGGCAAAAGGAGGGTGTTTTGAACTTTATTTTTTTACACTTGTACTTTGAGTCCCCCTAGGGCACTTAACCACTTGGGTGTGCGATAATTTTTACCCCTTTTTGCATTGTATAAACAGTGCAAAAGGATGAACGGAAATGCCAATTGGTGTGAGAAACAGTGCACAGCATGGCTATAATCACTGCGGTATCTAAAGTGTTAAACAACAAGGAATGGAGTCGGCTCCATATCCTGCTGGTACCGGTGGTTGTCAGTAGCAACTAGCATCTGGCACCTGTCGCCTATGTAGCGGCACTCCGGAGCAATTGTGTTATATAGCCTCTTAATGACAAGCTAACGTTAAATGACATCAAGGAGGTATTATAACAAATTTTTTTTTAAATGTTCTATGTCTAATTGAGGCTAAACTCTAAGAGATTTGTTTTGCCTTCAACTGAATCAAACAGTCATTTGACAGGTTAAACTTAGTAAACGTTTCTTTTACAGCACAAGTTTCATTCCATTTTACTGTATTAAAAACTTGTATAATGATTACAGACAAGTTCCTTGGACCTCTCCGGAGACAGTCAAGAAGCTGTGCTAACTGACCTACAGGCACTGGGTTCTAAGTTTTCTACTATAAAGCTAAGCTTATTTAACTTAAAGGTACTCTTTTAGTGGAGATAGAAACATTTTTTCATATATGGGGATCATGATCACCCTAACTGTTCTAATACTCCAAGCAAACTTGGCTGATTCCCAAAATATTGAGTACTGCTGAAAATATTTCCTGATCTGCTTTCTTCAGGCAAAGCTTAACCTTTTCTTTTCAATTTGCAGTTTATCTGATTATCCAGACATGATACTTCAGTAGTTGAGTGTTTTGTTTCCAGGCTGTAAAATGAGCAATAGCAATAACATAAGCAATTGCCTGACTCCACTTAAGAAATTTTAAAGTTCTCTTCATTGCCCATAGCATTTTTTTAAAAGTATGCTCCAGATTGTTAAAAATGATACAAAAGTACATGATGTTTGTTAAGAAAGTCAGCTAAAACGTAGAAGTTGTCACGGTCTCATAAAGTTAAATACGCACAAACATATTGCACTGTATGATCACAAGTTACATATATACATAGCATAGTTACATAGTTTGCAAGGCCGAAAAAAGTCAGACGTCCATTCAGTTCAGCCTATTGTGCTATAGTGTTGATCCAGAAGAAGGCAAAAACCTCCATGTGGTAGAAGCCAATTGTCCTAATTTTAGGGAAAAAATTCCTTCCCGACTCCAACCTGGCAATCAGAATAAATTCCTAGATCACTGTCCCTTCTCCAGAATCCTAGTCACTATAACTTGCTATACTATTGCACTCTAGAAATACATTCAAACCCTTTTTGAACTCTGTTCCGGAGAGTAAGGGTATGTTCACACAGCGTTTTGGATCCGCAAATCGCATCCAAAAGTGCTATGGCAATTAGATCCAAATCGCATCCAACACGCAGGTGCATGTTTGGATGCATTTTTGCTTCAGCAGACACGCATCCTATAGTTTTAAATAGGGCATCTGCTGTGTCTTTCAGATCAAGAATTGACATGTCAATTCTTTGAACGGATCTGAAAGACGCAAGTAAACACGCATCGGCAATCACTCGTCTGAGTGCCGTTGCTTGTTTTACATTGAAAACACATGTAAAACACAATGCACATTGTTAGATGCGTATTTGAGTCTGTTTAGGGTGCAAAACATGTATCCAAACACGCATCTATAAACGTATGTGAACACGGACTCAACACACCGTGTGAACATACCTTGAGAGTACAATCTTCTCAGCGGATCTCATTTTGGTCTAAGAGTCACCTAATTGTTCTTTAGCCTATCTATATGCATAGCTATTGCACACTAGTTATTGAGTTTAACAAACAGGAACATGTCCACAAACACTTATCTACCTCAAAACAATACTTCATGATCCACTGATGATTGTCCTAACATTTCGAAGGAAGTCTATAGATCATCATACACATTAGACTTGGGGTTAAACTGACATTTATCTGTGTTTGGTAAGGGTAAAAAAGAGTTTTCTATATAATTGGCAGAATTATCAGTCCTCTATAAGTAAGGTCCCTTGGTGTTTTGTACATTACTTAGAATGAATATAGACCACACATATACATATATTTAATATGTCACAGAGATGCAGTAGTGTCCAAATGTTTTAGGCAAAGGGTGTGGAACATTTTCTGGTCCAAGGGCCACAATGTCAGATTTTACCTCACCCAGGGACCATAGTAAATCTTAGAGGGGTAATCCCTGTCTGAGACCTTTATAACACTTCAATGGTAAATGACCAAAATGGCTGAGAGGTTTTATTTCCGCTTTAGAGACTGACAGAGATCAGAATGGGGGATCCCCTTCTTGGTACCCCAGATAGATCATATGAGGCACCTATTTTCATTGTAGTTTTTGGGGGCTACAGAAGTGGCAGTTTCACAACAATAACTAGAGATAACACCACACATAGATAGCCTTATCTCCAACTCATCTCCTCCTCTTTGGAGACATTTTTTATGTTATATCTTGTGGATCTGCCATGATTGTGTCAGAAATAAAATCTTTGTGGAAGAAATTCAGAGATAATACAGAAACAGTTTGGGCTGGATTGCTCATGTAGGTTGCTTAAAATAGCACATACAACCCTATAATGCCAGCCATACAGTGCCCCCCATAACACAGAGGGGCCGCATGTTAAACACCTCTGATTTAAGCGGATATAGAAAAAAACTAAAGAATATTTAGAAAATTAGAAGTGTTAATTTAATTTCAGTTAACAGAATGCAAAGTGAATGAACAAAAGAAAAATTTATATTTGGTGTGACCGCTCTTTACCTTTAACACAGCACTGGTTCTTCTAAATTCACTTGCCCACAGTTTCTGAAAAAAACTAGGCAGGGTGGTTGTTCCAAACATTATGGAGAACTAACCTCTGATCTTACATGGCTGAAGCCTTGCCCAGATCCTTCTGTCTCTTTATACAATCCCGGGCACACTTGATGATGTTAAGACCTTTTTTTTCCCACCCCTGCTTAAAACTTTTGCACAATACTATATAAATATACATAAATATACCACAACACCTGAAAATGTAGGAGTGATTGCAGTCAGTACAAATATCCTCCTGTGTCATGAGTCCTATTGGCACAGAAGGTTGACATACAGCGCTTCTTTTCCAAAATATCAACCAAAGCCATTAGTGAATATGGTAGATAGTGTTGAGCGATTACGTTGGCTATCGAGATCGATTGATAGTCGATAGTCGGCCGCTATCGATAAGGTTTTTCGATAGTGAGCGTCGATTATGAGCGATGACCATTAAAGTCTATGGGAGAGCAACAACACCTTCATTATTACACCCAAACAAGGCTGGAGAAGCTGAAATTAACATCCACAACAGTCAAATGGATACGGGCTCCATCTTAGGCAACACACTTAGGTTATAAAAGTCCAGAAAAAAAGTCACAGGACCATTCACAATCCCTGTCCTTGTACCACAGCCCTGACCTGTAAACCTGCATCACCCACAAATTGACAAAGTGCCCAGAAGGGCAGTATGAATTTGAACCCATCCATCTTACTTGTGAACGTGGACATTGAATGTCCCTGTCCAGGGACCACAGCATAAGCCCCAAACCCGCATGACCGCCCACATTTAAAAAGTCCGGAAAAAGGATTCTTTCAACCACATTTTATTTCACTGGACATTGACTAATACCTGTCCTGGGCCACAGCATGAGCCCCAAACCTGCATGACCCCCCACATTTAAAAAGTTCCGGAAAACAGGAATTCTTTCAACCCCCATTTTAGTTTTCAACACTGGACATTGACAATACCTTCCTTTAGGCCTACAGCATGACCCAGGGCCGGAGTTACAGTGGGTGCGGTGAGAGTCCCAGCGGGCGTCCGTCATCTATTAACACGCAGGTAAAATCCCAGATGACGCAGCACCGAAAAACTGTCCGTTTCTGAACAGATTGCGGAAGGCGGAATGTGTTGTAGAACACCCAGCCTTCCCCAGTAGATCAACAGTCAATACCTGGGTAGCGCATGTCAACCCTCCGTATGAGTGTGGACCAATTGAGCTTCACTTTGAAATACTGGTGGTTTAACACTCTGTTAAACCCCCAGGTGCCCTTATCTTGGCATCTCTTTTTTTCATGATTTACTCAACGGCTGGAGGAAAGGGTCTCTGTACTTTTGTTCTCTGTCCGATGCCGGGTCATACTCCATGTCCTCTGAATTAACCTACAGCTGGTCAAAGTTTTATCCGTACCCTCCCTTGTTGACAATTCAGAGGAATTTTTTTTAACAGCTAGTTTTACATGCAGATTTTGTTAGTACTATAATTCTTTTCTAGAAACACATTTTTAAAATAGGATTGGAATCCCACCATGTCTTTGTATTCTCTTTTTTTCCATTGTATTAAAAATGGGCTGTACTCAATACAGGATTGATAGCTATGTTAAAGATCTTGCAAAAACAAGTTCATTTTGCAATATGTGTCCATTAACAGTGTCCTACTATTCTTCCTGTGGTCAGACAGCACCATCACCCTTTGCGCCACTCTTGATAATTGTGAAGAACTAAATGTCTGGATGAGAAACAAAATTGATTTTAGAATAGGTAACGTGTAGTATAGCTGCATGTCACAGCAAAATGCCCCCAAAAATTTCAAAGCATGACCCTTGAGCCCACTTTGGACAATTGTGAAGAACAAAGGTCTGTTTTAGGAAATAACAATTTTTAGGATAGACCTGTCGTAATGCTGCATTGTTCAAAGCAAAATGCCCCCAAACATTCAAAGCATACCATTGAGGCCTACTTTGTGTCAATTGGGAATAACAAATGTCTGTTAGGAAACAACATTTTTTTTTATAAAAGTACCTGTTGTAATGCTAGCAATTTCAAAGCAGAAAGAACCCAAAAAAGTTATAAAATTGGACATTCTCAGCCACTGTAAAAATGTGAGGGAGAAATGGTCACTTAGGAAGCCACTTTTCTGTTCCAAAGGCCATGATTATTGAGCGGTATCTCACAGCTACATGACCCCAAAAGAAGTAATAAATAATTGACTTCTCAGCCACGTATTAAAAATTGTGAGGAGAAATGATAGCCACTTAGAAGCCACATATCTGTTCCAAAGGACCATAATTATCAGCTGTATCTCCACATGCAACATGACCTCAAAACTGATTGACGAATGCGAAAACTTTCTTAAGATAAAGATGAGTAATTGAATACGGTGTTGTCATGAAACCTTTGCTTGTCTTTTGATACAGTCTCCTCACAGCAAAACCAGCCAAAATGAAACTGTTGGGTAAAAGAGAATAAAAATTGCAGTATGAATGATCAATTTAAAAACGTTTTCAGAGGAACCAATTCAGTTTGAAAAGGAATGTGAAGTTAGACCGGCCAACTAAATCGGTTACCTCTGCAATTGGGGCCACAACATCATCAAGATCCATGCCTGGATACCATCTGAAGAAAGTCAAACATCCCACAATATCTGTGGAAAAGCCGATCGCTTTTAGTCGGTAATGACTCCTCCAGCTGTGCTAAGGTCCGCTCCAGATTAAGACGCGATGGCTGCTGGGCAGAGCAACACCCTATGGCATTATGAAGCCCAGCTCGGCCAATCGTCCATTTGATACCCATAAGTCATTGGGATCCGGGAACACAAGCAAAAACATCGTGTGTGAGACCCAGATATTCGTCTGCACCATGATCTTAAGCTGATCTCTGTGTTTTGGATGTGTGCCCCTGCATTGCATGCGTTGGTGAGGTGGTAAAATCAAAGATATGCCAGGATGGACACCCCATTAAGGCTTCCTGCCTACCATGCGCTGCTGCTGCCGCTACGCCTACTGTGTCACTCATACTGCTGACACGGTTCGCTGATGTTTAGTTCCACCACCGTGACATTGGTGAACGTGAAGCATAACGCAACATATGTACTCCAGTTGATCAATCCCAAGGTCTCCATTTCCTGCATTTTTACTCTCTATTTTGGGTTGGTGTGGAAAGAAGTGCTGATTTTTGTTTTGTACCGGATCCAGGAGGTGGAGCCATCCGAGGTAACTGATGTTCATTTTGTATGGCCTTAATGCGAGGAATCATGTTGGATGAAAAGGAGCATTCCAACACTCAATGGTGAGAGATGGAGCCTGGTGGATTTTCCCAAGCCTCTGGGTCGAGAGGCACTAGCAAAACTGATCTTCCTCATCTTCCTCTCCTCCTCCTCAAATTCACGCCAACCTCTTTCCAAGGTCATTGACGTCGGTAACCATCGTTGTCTAGGAATACCTCCTCCGCTGCCTGTCCGGGCACAGCTATCAAACACAGCCCTGACCTTGCCTGAGATGATGCATCCCTGAGAGCTGATGGCGCCACCTGCCACTAGCACTGACCTCGCACGAACCACTGCCTATGGAAGACCGATGAAATTTGAAACTGCCGGGCCATGTTGAATTGACGGAGAGGAAGGCTCCCGTGTCCGCTCTTGGTGTCCCATCTCCTCCTCCGTCGCATTGGCGGGACCTGTTGTTTCAGAGTTGTGCCAACGATCAGTTTCCATAACAAAGATCACCAAATTGCTCATGCTGACCAAGGGCATTTCCGCACTGACCATTTTGGGTGGCTTCTTCAAAACTGGCAAGGATGGTGCAGAGCTCTTTCACCTGCCTCCACTCCTCGGATGGTCTCAACACCCCGAGTCCGTAAAACGCTAACTTGTCAGGCCATGTGTCACATCAGACTGCGTAATGGATTGCGCTGCTAGCCACAGATCGCTGGAAGCATGTGTGAGGGTGGAATTCTCAGCGGGTTGCACACGTCAACAATGAGACGGTTGACGGGGAGGCCGAGCTGACGCTGCAACCAGCCAGGCGGAATGAACAGGTGCGAGACGGTCAGAATTGCGAACTCAAACTTGAGCCTTCTTCAGCAGGCAGTTCCAGACCCGGGTAGCTTCTTAGAAATTTCTTGACGACAAGATCATAGACATGTCCAGGCAAAGGATTCCTCCAGCCCTACAGATCTTAAGGGCTGCCATGCAATTCTGCCCGTTAAATCGCACACTCCTCCACCGGTTTTGGCCTGCACAAGTCTTGGTTCACCCCATCCCACGCTCGGATCATCTTTGCTTAGACCGTCCACGGAGCTCCTGACCAGTTGAGGAACGGTCTCCAAGGCAGAGTTAATTTCAACTGCCTGTTCCCTCTGGGCACGTGATGCAACCAGGAAGGACCTTTGGGGGAAAGAGCCCTGCACCATCCCTGCGGTTTTTTGAAGACGTGCTCCGAGCCTGAGGAGCCACCATCACGCCCAGAGACATCCACCCAGCTCACCCAGTGAGCTGTCACAGTAGATATAGCGGCCTTTGCCTGTGCTTACTAGTCCATGTGTTGGTGGTGAGATGGACTTTTTCGGGTACCACAGATGCAGACCAACGCGCTTGAAAAGTTTTAGATGACACGTGGATGGCCAGGGCAGGGACGGCTTTTCTGTGCAAAGAAATGCCTTCTCGGCATCTGTATTGTGCAGGCGAGGGCCATGATGTGTCGGAACCCATCTGGTGTCCCTCAGACGGAAAGGCACATTTCCAAGGCAATAAGCCTGTGCAATGCCGACATTCATTCTTTTGGCTTTGATGGATGTTTGGGTTAAAGTGTTTTTCTATCTGCTCCCAAACCCTGGAAGACAGAGGCTGTGCTTGCAGACTGTCCTCTAGTACGGCGTGTCAGGTCGTCAAACTGGCGGAAGGAGAAGGGTTAGGATGTGTTCTTCTGTGTGTGCTGGTGTTACTTACGGGCGAACGGTGAGGGCTGAAGCGGAGGCTGATCCCTGATCCATGACTCTGAGAGAGACATGGGCAGCCTGAGGAAAAACGCTTGTTGGTGGCGGAGGAGGGAGGAGGTGGAGACGAGGGTGTGACAGTGTTGGAGGGCCACGCGTCGTTTGGCCTTTTTTGCCAAGTGTTCCCCTCCTTTCCAACTCATGATTCGCTGCATGTGTACTAGACCATTTGATGGTGGATAACCACTTAAGGTTCTTGCTCTACTTTATAGCGTTTATTACCGGCAAAGGCGGTCATATACATCGCTGGGTGAATCAGAGGCTTGCTACAAAGAAGGCCGCAGGCCTTGAGAGTCCTGGACCTGATTTTGACGTCGCTAAGCGAGGATGGCGGTGTGTTTTGGCGGCTGGACCGTGCAGCGGAATCGACATCACGGACATCCTGCGACCGCTCCACTCACCTTTTTTGTGGCGGGACCCGTAATTGACACTACCAGTCATGCGTCTTCCTCCCTCGTCCACTGATGTGAAAGTGCTCGCAAGCAATTCTGCGGAAGAAGACCAGGATGGATCCGCCATGTCCGTCATCATCATCATCATCAACACAGTGACTTGGTCGTCCTGCTTTCTGCATCCAGAAAGCTGCGGGCTACAGCAAGGGGCACTGCAAAGGCGTTGCCGACCCGCCCGGGATTTTGCCGAAGACCGGTCTATCCTTCACCTCCTCTGATGGCAGTCAGAAACTTGGGCGTTCAGAGCAGAACTAAATCATGCCTCTTGATCTTTTAACATGCCTTTCTGACCCAACGGCATTTTGTCATCAAAGAGTTCTTCATAACAATGTATTATCCACAGTGTGGTACAACGAAGTTGACATATTGGGCTGCTTCATGTTTTGAGGATGCTGATGATGCTGATGAAACACATTTGTGACCGTTGACTGAGCGAGACTAGGAGGTAAGACTGCTAGATGAGCCAGGTTGCATTAACCACTGTGAAGGCAGAATGTTCGACGATGTATCTTTATCTAGAATCACAGGGCCCGTGACCCAGCTATGACAGGCCTGACGGTCTCCTGCAACTGACGATCCGCTGGCAAGCGTGTTGTCCGTCCAGCAACTGAAGTAGCACCTTCTTTCACTGTGTACGCTCTACCTCCATGTTCTACCCCCCTCTTTGCTCGGCTTACACCACCTCATTTCGCCATCCATGTTTTCAGAAATATAAAAATATGAGAAGGTAAAGGAATAGTTTTGGAAAGTCCTCTTATTAAAAGATGGCAAATCACAAGCTATTCACAAATCCCTCTAATCAAAACAAAATTGCTGGATTCAAATTTAATGCAAGGTGTCTATCAAACAAATCAGGACTGGAGCAAAAGTCCAAAAAACACGTATCTGTTATGTATTTGGTATATGAACCGAATTTTTTGCAGCCTTTTTCAATTCACGCTTTGGTGAATTATATAAATGCTGTTTTAATATTTACGTAGATGCTGTGCATTCAATGAACAATGCGGTTGCGCAAAAGGTCCAAAAAACACGTAACTGAATGTTTTGGTATAATAAAACGGTATTTTTTGCACCTTTCAATTTCACACTTGGGTGAATATAGAATTGCTTGTTTTAAGCTATTTACCTAGATCTTGTCGTCGAATTAACAATTGCAGTTGTGCAAAAGTCAAAAACACGTAACTTTTTTATGTTTTTGATATAATAAACTTATTTTTAGCACCTTATTCAATTCACCTGTGGTGAATAGAAAAATATGCTTGCTGTATTTTTAAGATTAACGAAGATTCAGAGTCAATGAACAATGTGGTGGCAAAAGTCAAAAAACACGTAACTGTTATGTTTTTGGTATAATAAACGTATATTATTTGTCACTTTTCAATTCCACCTGTGGTGAATATGAATTGCTGTTTTAAGATTTACGTAGATGCTAGCGTCAATGAACCAATATCTCGTTGTGCAAAAGGTCCCCCCCCCAAAAAAACGACGCAAAAAATACCGTTTATAAACAAAACATCACAGTTTACTTGTTTTTGACTTTTTGCGCACCCAGCATAGTTCATTGACGCAGCATCTACGTAAAGTCGTAAAACAGGCCATTCTATATTCAACCACAGGTGAATGAAATGGTGCAAAAAATACCGTTTTATATATCAAAACATAACAGTTACACCTTTCCAATACACCTGGTGTTGAATATAGAATTGGCTGTTTTAACATTTAACGTAGATGTCTGCGTCAATGAACAATGCTGGTTGCGCAAAATGGACAAAAACACGAAACTGTGGATTTTCGTGACGATACGTTATTTTTGGCAACAAACAACCTGTGCTTGACTACAAGATTGCTGGATTGTAATTTACCTGCAAGGGTGGATATACTCAACCGTCCACAGTTGTAAATGGGATAAAATTGAAAATGAACACCTATCTGAAATGTATACTGATAAAAAAGTGGAGTTTTATGCAGCTAACAAAGAGACCTGCAGTTACTAGAAAAGAGTTTATCCAATATAGTTCAGATGCCCAATATGTCAGAAATATTTCAATAGCAAACTGTTAATAATAAAGATCTTATCCACTACAATTGTCTACACTAAGTCTTGGTATAACTTTAATCCAGTGTTCTTTATAGATGGAGCCTTGTCTGAATGTTCGCTCCGCGGGGGCGCCCCTCCCCCCCCCCCCCCCCGCGTCCACCGCCCTGAATTTACAGCGGTATATGCAGCTTATAAAAATTCCACTTAGCTAACTACATAAAATCTTCAAATTCTCGTAATCTAACTAAATAGAGGGAAAGGATCACAGCTAATAGTTTTAGGTTTCTCTGTGCAGAAATAGACTCATTTCGCTAAGCTTTTTGGCCACAGGCATAGCGCAAGGTCCTAATCCCTAATGAGAACGCAGATAAGACACTGAGGTCTGAAACAGGAAAACGCTGTTCTTATTTTTAAACGAGGTCATGTCATTTTTCCAGCATATCGCAAGCCATACACATCCAGTCATGACATCGCACACTATACATCTCACCGCTGCTCAATTCTGTAAATCTGATTTGCTGGACCGGCCAAAATTACAGGAAGCCCCGACAAAAGGCGCGATCTCAATAGATGAAGCACAGATTTAACCTTAAATAAAACAGCATGATCTGGAAATTTCGGAACACCATAAAAACCTTGCCGTTCTCAACTTTGTCGATAAAAATCGCTCAACACTAATAGTAGACAATTATTCTAGGCTCTTGTGTAAAAAAATGGGTACAGTGTAACAGGGTCCAAGAGATTCTACAGTGGACATACACTGTAGGGTCGCCACTTATAATGTGCTGTTGTTATCTAATTGAACTTTAGTTAGACAATGACAATCCCATGGTTTATTATTGACCTGAGATGGTAAATTTGATGAACATTGGTATTTTTTTCAACCAAACAAGCTATGTAAGAATTTTGAGAAATGGGAAAGTCAGGAGCTCAGATGGTTTCTTCCGTCTGTCAGCAGAATGACATGTACTAAAGCTTGTTAATAATAAGGAAGTTTGCAGGCTTTATGAATAGATGTCAACTCTTGTAATGGTAATGTAGCATGACTAGATAGGTTCACAAGAGTACTAGCGGGTCCAAGCTCTTTCACAATAAAGCACACCTAAGATTAAGGGGCCCAAAAGTCTAGATGAAGACAACCTAATTTGGAGCTGACTCCTATTACACCTTGCAAGATTATTTAAAAGTAGTCATACAGATCAAGGGTGAGCCCTTAGAATAATTCCCTGTGCTGAGACCTCAGAGTTGTTTCCTCTGGCGGGTCTGTGAGGAATATGATGAAATTCACCCCCCCTCCATCCCAGCTCTTCACTCAAATTCACTCAGTTATTGCAGGATTCCGGACTTCCCCTAATCTCCCTCACTGCTTAGCACATGTCAATGAAGAAGCACTCAAACAAATGTTCCATCCATAGGAAGAGATTATCAGTAGGGATGAGTTGAAATTCGCACGTCGTTTTAGCGGTTGATCTGAAAAGTGCCGATCACTCCGAGCTATAATTTGAGGTTAGAATCGTGCTCAAAAGTCTATTACTACTATCGCGCCAATTTCGTGCGCTTCCCCCTGTCATTTGGCGGCCAGCAAATCAGCTTAGAGGCATAATCAGGTGAGCTGTGTGGTGCAAGGTCATGACTGATGATGTGTATAGTTATAAGTCATTGGCTGTGAAAAATCACAAGACCTCGTTTTCCATAGAACAGGCGCTTCCTATTTTCATTATCAGTGTGTCAGTTGTCTCTCAATAATCAGGACCTGTGCCAATCACTCCTCAATTACAGCTCACTCAGAGACACAGTTCTCTTTATTCACCTACAGACAACTAGCTTTTAGCTGTGACATTAGAACATATTAGATTAGAGAATTCAGCTCTTAGTAAGGACAGATACTTTTTAAAAACTTCCACGCTGTATCAGCCAAGGGTAGGGAGGGTTGTGTGGTGATAGTGGTACATGCCTTCCTTTGTTTTTCTAAGTAAAGTCCCTTCATTGACAGTTTTGTAAAATGTTTTCATTGTATTCTACAGCGTTTGGGCCACAAGATGCCGCAATGTCCAGTTTTCCAGTATATGCAAATGAGGCACATTGTGAAAGACTGGGCACATGAGAGTCGCCATTTTGAGAAGCTGCGTGTGTATTCTGAGGAGAACCGGACAGACGAGATTCGCTATAAGTGAGCCAAGAATTCTACACAGTTGTTCCAGGGACAGAGGAGAGCCTGCCTTGTCTATAAACAGACGCCATCCGCGCAGAGGGAGAGAGAGAACTCCTGGAACAAGAAGGAGCAAGCTGCCAAGATAGAGAGGACTGTCCTGCAGCCGGGCCAATCCACAAGGATCTTCACCATAGAAACAGGGAATTCCGGCCATCTTTAAGGTACCTCAGCGGATCTGCACCCAACAGTCAGGAGTGAGAAGGGATATTTTTAGTTAGTTTAGGCTCATTACGGCCAAAAAGGAGGGTTTCCAAATACATCCCCCTGTTGGGATTGGGAGTTTACTAGTGACCATTAGCTATTTGAACCGGTTCCTGGAGGGAAAGTTTGTGTCACGTTTTTTTGGGAGGTAAGTGGGTAAATTTTTAAGCTGTGTAAGGCTGTCGCCCCACGAGCCCTGCAACGGCCCCCATACACAATTGTTCCTTGGTGATTACGGGATTAAGAAATAAGGGGGGTTTCGGCCTTTTTAACCCCACGGTTAGGGAAAATTACCGGGCATCCAAGATACACTTCGGCGGCCGTGTCACACAGGGGCCCCGGGTACTTATTGTAAATTTGTGTTTGGGGGGTTGTTCACCATCTTGTTTCCCGAAAATTCAGTAAAAAAAAACGTCGTTGTGGGGTTGGGTGTGTTTTTGTCCTGATTCACTGTATTCCGGTAAACCGCCTCGGTACGCGGCTTACATTTGGGGTGGGGGCGAACACAGCGCAGGCAGGCAGGCTTTTGAAAGGAATGTAATTGTGCAGCCCAGACTCTGCTTTGAAACCCGCATTGGAATGGCTTTTTTTTTTCATTTTGGCCCCCAAACCCCCACCGAGGGGAAATAGTACCTTTTTTTTTTTGCAGCCCAGTTTTGTTAAGGACCCCCCCTTTTACTTTCATTTGGATACAGAATTTTTTTGTAATTGCTGTTTTTATTTCATATGTGCAAAACCCACCTTTTATTATCCGTTTTACATTTATATTAGGGTTTTTCACTTTGGCGCAGCCCAATTTTGTTCAAAAAACCCATCTTGTACTTATATTAGGATACGGGAAATTTGCTAGTAATTGCAGGTTTTTCATAGGTGCAAAACCCCCTTTTATTATCCGTACACAATTTAATTAGTTTTTGTCACTTCGGCGCAGCCCATTTTTGTTCAAAGCCCCATCTTTTTACTTATATTTTGATACGAAATTTCCTAGTAATTGCGGTGTATTTCATAGGTGAAAAACACCTTTTATTATCCCCGTACACAATTTAATTGGTTTTTTTTTCACTTTGGCGCAGGCAATTTTTGTTCAAAGATCCACCTTGTAATTATATTACGATACAGAAATTTGCTAGTAATTGCAGGTGTATTTCATAGGTGCAAAACCACCTTTTATTATCCGTACACAATTTACTTAGGTTTTTTTCACTTTGGCGCAGCCCATTTTTGTTCAAAGACCCATCTTGTACTTATATTATGATACTGAAATTTGCTAGTAATTGCGTTTGTATTTCATAGGTTCAAAACCCACATTTTATTATCCATATAAATTTTAATTTGGTGTTTCTCACTTTGGCGCATCCCATTTTTGTTCAAAGACCCATCTTGTACTTATATTAGGATACAGAAATTTGCTAGCAATTGCGTTTGTATTTCATAGGTTCAAAACCCACCTTTTATTATCCATATACATTTTAATTAGGTGTTTTACACTTTGGCGCAGCCCATTTTTGTTCAAAGACCCACCTTGTACTTATATTAGAATACAGAAATTTGCAGGTAATTGCAGGTGTATTTCATAGGTGCAAAACCCACCTTTTATTATCCGTATACATTTTAATTAGGTGTTTTTCACGTGGTGCGGCCCGTTTTTTTCAAATAGCCATGTTGTACAACAATTCTGATAGAAAAATTTTCTAGCAACTGTTCTCGTTTGTCATGGCTGCAGAAAATGCAATTTCTCATCCGTGTAACTTCTGAATAGTTTCATTGCGCTCGGTGAATCTCAGTTTGGCGCAGATAGCGCACTTGTACGATAGTTTGTTGAAAACTATCAATTCCTAGTCCTACTGGGCAGTTGTAAATACCTGGGACTGAAGGAAGAACACTGTTGATTTTGTCTTACGGTTCTTCCACCAGACGCATTTTCACAGGTATTCGCTAGAAACAATTCAGTTTCTAATCCAGTTGGCTGTAGGAAATTGAGAGTTTTAAATAGCTGTGATTTGCCGTTTTCAATAAGAGACTGGGCAAAAACTCTTCCATAACTTTTTAAATTTTTTCTTTCGGGAACATGGAGCGAAATGCAGGTGCTAAACAGCAAAGAGGGGTGTAAGGACATGGAGGTAGAGGTACGAGGAAAGGTGCTCCTTCCAGTGCTGGGGAAAACACGCAACGCCAGCGGATCGTCGGTTGCAGGCCCGTCAGGCCTTTCTTCACTGGGTCGGGGCCCTGAAAAATCTCGAAAAGATCAGCTGCCCCCAATTGTTCTTCATTGGTTAATGAACCTGCATCCAGCGTCTTACCCCCTGTCCTCCCAGCCCACCCCCCAAAAAATGTTTCACCCAGCATCTTTAAGAATCCTTTCCAACATGAAAAAAAAAGGCAGCCCAAATGTCAACTGGGTTTTCCCACCACTGGGGGAAAATCCATTTTTTGAAGCCTTTTGATGAAAAAAATGCGGTTGGGGTCAAAAAGGCTTTTCCCAGGATCAAGGGGCCCAAGAGGATGTTTTTTCTCCCTTGACCCCCAAATGGGGCTGTTTGCCCATCGGGGAAGGAAAAATCCGGGGCCCGGTAGGCAACAATTGCAGTCCCTGTTGCTTGTAGCCCGAAAGCCTGGAGGGCAAAATGTCGGGGAAGGGAAAGGGTCCCTGTTTTGTTGATGATGAGACGGACATTGCGATCCAACGTGGTCTTTTCAGCAGAATTTGTTTTGTGAGCGCTTCATCACTAGAGGGAGGAAGACAATGGGGGTAGTGCCCAGTACGGGTCGCCTCAAAAAAGGGAAGAGGGGCGGTCGCAAAAGTCTGTGGATTATTCCCCCAAGTACGATCAGGGGAAAAACACCCTCTCCCCTTTATCCCCCTTTGAAAGGGTTCCAGGACCTCTCAACCCGGGGGCCCTTTTTTTCGAGCAAGCCTCTGATTCCCCCAGCGATGTCATTTCCCGCCCTTTGTTTTAAAGGGCATCAGTAGGGCAAAAATTTAGGGGTTTAACCACCATCAAAATGTTAGTAACATGCAGGGGAATGATGAGTTGAAATGCAGGGAACACTTGGAAAAAAAAAGGGGTCACCCCCCGAGGGGGGTTTTCCCAACCACTGTCACCCCCTCGGGTCTCCGCCTCCTCCCCCCCCACCAAACGTTCCTCAGTTCCCCAAGGTCTCTCAAAGTAATGTTTCAAGGATAAGCCTCCGTTCAGCACCCAAACCGTAAACCCGAGTAAGACCCCCCGAAAACCAACCCTACCCCTTCTCCTTCCCCCCTTTTTTGGGAGGGACCTGCACCCCCGTACAGGGCCCCTTCAAATTTTCCAGCCTTCTTTTCTACCGGGTTTTGGGGGAAAGAAAAAACCCCTTTTTAAACCCAAAACCCACCCCCAAACCCAAAAAAGCCTGAATGTCGGCATTGCCGGTTTTGGGCCCTTGGAAATTTTTCCCCTTTTCCCGTCTGGGGGAAACCGATGGGTTCCGCCAAAATCATGGCCCTTCCCTCCCCCAATTTACCGGGATCCCAAACCCAGGCATTTCTTTTCCAAAAAAAGCCTTTCCCTCCCCGGGCCCACCCAGTGTCATCAAAAAATTTAAAGGCGTTGTCTGTTTGGTTTTTGCCCGTTATATCTCTGGGACAGTCATTTGGTCTTGGGGGTGACGGTTTTGGCTTTTAGGCCCGCGCACGTTTCTTCAAAACCCGCGGGGTGGTGCAGGGTTCTTTCCCCCAAGGCCCTCGGGTTTTGGCATTATGTCCCCATAAAAAACCAGGCCGTGTTAAAATTTTAAATTGTCTTGGAAAACCGTCAACACAAAGGTAGGAGCTGTGGGATGGCCCCTTCGCAATAAAGAACCAGCGGGGCGGGGTAAAAAAAGAACCTTGATCCAGGCAAGGGGGTGTCCCGAAAAACAGTCGAAATCTGCTGGCCCCCCTTTTAAATGGGGTTGGCTGGAGACATCCCTTGCCTGGCAATTTTCATGAACCTTTTCTTTCCAGAAATTTTCTAATGCGATCCCCGGGGTCTGGACTCCCTTTTGGTGAGGAATCTTGAGGTTGAGCAAACACTTTAGCCGTTTGCACCCTGTTCGCCCCCGCCTGGCTGCTTTGCGCGTCAGCTGGGCCCTTTCCCGTCAACCTCCCCTTGTTGACGTGGAAACCCCACGGGAAATTTCCCCACCCCAAACATACTTAGCGTCTGTGGCAGCAGGCAAGGCCTTTAAAGATTTCGAAGTGCCCAATGGCCTGCCCAAGCAGCGGTGGGGAAACTTTGGGGGTGTTGGCCACCGGAGTGGGGGCAGGTGAAAGGTCTGCCCCTTTCCTTGCCAGTTTTAAAGAACCCACCAAAATGGTCAGTGCGGACAATGCCCTTGTCGATGAGCATTGGGGGATCTTAGTTTCGGAACGATCTTTGGGGACACTCTGAAAACCCAGGCCCCCCCCAGCGACGGAGGGGGATGGCACAGTTTGCGGCCCCGGGACCCTTTTTTAAAATAAAAATCCAAAAGGGCCCAGTTTCACAATTTTACCGGTCTTCATTGGGCAGTGGTTCGGGGCCCCCAGGGAAAGGGAAAGGCGGGCGCCTCAGCTCTCAGGTTGCATCATCTGAGAAGTAAAGGGCTTTTGGTTGAAGTTGTCCCCGGGAGGAAGCGGGAGGGGGAAGGGGGAAGGGTTACCCCTTGGGACACCGATTTTTAACCGAGTCCCTCCCTTTGGGAAAAGGGTTGGCACAATTTTGGGGGCCAAAAGGGGGGAAGGGGTGAGGAAGTTCGTTTCCCTAGTCCCCCTCGCCCCGAGGTTTGGGGGAAAAAAGGTCCATCTCTAAACATGAGTGCTTGGATGCTCCATTTCCCCCAAAAAGGTCTTCGATTTAAAAGGGATCAAACGAACAAAAATTACTGGGTGGGGCCCCCCTGCTCGATCCCAGGTACAAAGCAAAAAATCGCATTTTTCCTTTCCCCCACCCAAATAGAGAGTAAAAAGCAGGAATTGGGGGACTGTGCTGATTGATCAAAGGAGAATCTGTTTTCGTCTGCTTCCGTTTTTTCAAATGCCACCGGGGGGAAAAAAGTCAGCAACGTGATAGCAGTAGAGTGAAAAGTGCCGCGCGGCGGGCAGAAACAGCAGGCAAGGGGGCGAAAAACCCCAATGGGTTTTACTTTTTGGGAAAACTTTATTTTACCCCAAACCTTTCCCCCAAAAACCCAGAGAAGGCTTTAAGGGTAAAGGTGCCCCGACTATTGCTTTTCCCAAAAACAATGTTTTTTGGGGTGTGGTTCCCGGCCCCAAACGACTTCTGGGGGATCCAAAATGAAAGAATGGGGCCCCAGCTCGGCCCCACCACGCCCCTTTGAGGTGTTTTTCCCGCCCCGCAGCCCGGTCATATCTGAGCGGCCTTCAGCACAGCTGGGAAAAAGTATTACGAAAAAACGAAACCGGCCTTTTTCCCCGATAATTTTGGGTCGTTTTTTACTTTTTATCAAAATGAACAGGGTTTGGGCCCCTGATGAGTTTTTGGCCCCCCAAATTTCCCAGGTCAACCCATTAGTTGCCGGTCTACTTCACATTCCTCTTCCAAAAAAAATTGGGCCTCCTTTTAAAAATTTTTTTTTTAAATTATCATTTTTTAAATGCTTTTTTATTTTCAGTTCCCAAAAGTTATTTTTGGCTTGTTTGCGGTGAGGGATGTAAAAAACACAAGGTTTCATGAAAAAAAAGTTTTTTCCATTTTTCCCCTTTTTCTTTTAGAAATTTTTTGCATTGTCAAAGGTTTTTGGGGGGGCATGGGGGTGTGAGAAAACAGCTATTTAAATTTTGGTCCTTTGGAAAAAAAAATGTTGGCTTCTAAGTGGCATTTCTCCCCCCACAATTTTTTAAAAGTGGCTTTAAAAGTCATTTTAATTTTTTTGGATCTTGCTGCTGTGAAATGCAGCCCAAAAACTACGGTCCTATTTTAAAAAAAATTTTTTTTTTTAAGGGCATTTGTTTTCAAAAATTGTCAAAGGGGCTCAAAGGGGGTTCAAAAAGTTTTGCCAAATTTTGTGGGGCCCCTTTGTTTGGGGTGTTTAATTTTTCAGGATAAAAAACTTTTAAAGGTCCTATTTAAAAAATGTGGGTTTTTAAAAAAGACATTTGTTCTTTTACAATTGTTCCTGAGTTTTTTCAAAGGGGTTTTGTTTTTTAAAATTTTTGGGGGGGATGTTGCTGTTAAAAGCCAGCTATTTTCTACAGGTCCTATTTTAAAAAAAATGTGGGTTTTTTAACAGGCATTTGTTCTTCCAATTGTCAAGAGTGTCTCAAGGGGGGGGTGCTGTCAAAAAAAGGAATAGGTTTTGGGAACCCGTTAATGGGGCAACCCCAATTTCAAAAAGACTTTTTTTTCAAGATCTTTAACATTAGTAGCAATCCTGTAGTGGCAACCCCTTTAATACAATTAAAAAAAAAAGAAACAAAGCGGGGGGGGTGGGATTCCTTCCTTAAAAAAGGTGGTTGAAAGACTCCTTTTTTCCCGCCCCTTTTTAATCTTTGGGGGGGGGGGGTTTAGGACAGGTTTTAAGGGGGGATTCTCGTTTCCCGGACAGGGGAAAATCAATGTCCAGTTCAAGGGAAAATGATGGGTTTAAATTTATACTGCCTTTTGGCACTTTTTTTAAATTTTTGGGGCATGCAGGTTTAAGGGTCATGCTGTGGTACAAAAACAGGGATAGTTTAATGGTTGTGACTTTTTTTTTTGGGACTTTTATAAACCCAATTGTGTTGCCTAAAAAGTAGCACGTATCCCCTTTGAATGTTGTGGATGTTTAAATTCCCGCTTCTCCGCCCTGTTTGGGTGTTTAAAAATAAAGGTGTTGTTCCCCTTTCCTTGGGCTTTTAAAAATCATCCCTCGATAAACGATTATTGCTATTTTGGTTTTTGGCATGATAATTGAAAAAAATGATTATCGAATCCATGAGATAGTTGACGCAATCGTCATCATAATTTCGCATGTGGTCATGCTTCAAAGGGCCCTTTTCACCAATTTTCCCCAGGTTAATTTAGAGTATCTTGGAAAAACCAGGCAATTTAAGAAGTAGTTAGGGAAAGGTGGAAGTGGTTTTAAACAAAAATGGGGAAAAGGGGGGAGTTTGGATTTCATAAAGAGGCACACCCCAGTTTCATATTTTTATATATGAAGCAAACCACATGCATAGCTGTCACTCCCAGATTTGTAGGAGGAACAGGCAGGGAGAAAAAGGGGGAACTGCTTTTTAGGAACAGAGCAACCCACCCAGTGTTTGGTACCCAGTTGTAGCTTGGATCCCCCCGGGGGTTTACATGGTAAACCGGGGCATAGCTGTGGCATTTCCCTTGGGTTTCGGGTATGGTCCCTTTTAAAGTCCGCATTAAAGGGAAAGGGGGGAGAGGTAGACCCCAAACCCCAGGGTTTGGGAACCGGGGGGTGACGTTGGGGGGTGTCCCCTTTCAATTAAAAAATTTAGGGCCCCCCTGGGGCCAGTGTTGTCTCTGTTCGACATGCACCAGCCCTTTCCAAGGGGCATCCCAAAAGGACCCGCAGGGGGAAATTTTTAAAACCCCCAAAGTGTGCCCCGCAAAGGCCCAAACTAAGGTAAATAGGGACCCTTTTGCTGCCTCTTTTGTTGTTTTTCTTTCCCCATTGTTTTTGCACCTCTGACCCAATAATGTGTAGCTGTATCCCTGTGTATGTATGTTGTCTGTTCACTACAAGGTGATTTTAAAATTTAAATTTGATCCCGGGTGGTTGTTGTCTTGGGTCGACCGATCCACGTTGTGTTTTTCAGAAAATTTAAAATATTGCTACCCCAAAGGGAGATTCCTGGCCGGTTTTTAAGTCTGTAATTTGCGGTTATAGTTTTGAGGAATTGTGGGCGTCTTTCCGGGTTGGCAGGGGTTTTTGTTTCACGTGCAGGTAAAAACCGATCTCTCCCAGCCGTTCAGGGGTTTTCCCCGGGTTTTCCTTGCCTGTGTGGACAAAGGGTTTTAAAAAAAACCCCCCCCCCCCCCCCCTCCCCCCCCCCCAAAAACCACTTTTTCAGGGGCATTGTGAAAACCCCCCGGGGGAGGGGCAAAATCAAAAATTTTACCCCAAGTTAAAGGGCCCTTGGCCCCCGAAGTGAGCCGGGGCTTCCCTTTAAAGGCCCCAAAAACTTTTAGTTGACACTGTGGGTTTCAGGATGGTTCTTAAAACCTTTGCTAACATTTTGGACAGAGGGAGCTCATCCTAGTTTCACATCGCTTTTTTAAAACCAGTGACCAGGCCAAGAGTAAAAAGTTCTAATGAGTTTCATTGTAGTATATTAGTGAAGCCAATATTGCCATGCTGGAAAAATCTTTATTAGAAATAATAAATTTTAGATTGTTTAATAAAGCCATCAGCTGGCATCACTTCTAAAAGAAAGCACAAAAAATGTTTGGACATTTAAATACTTTGGATATGACACTAACCCTTGTGTATTTTTGAAACATGTCTGAATTTAATAATTAGTTTTTGCAACGCAAAGACGCCGTAAACCAAATATTCCTGTTTATTGGCAAGATTTTAAAGGGAGACCCTACAGTAAACAATTCATCTATGCACCAACAGAATGTCACTAGTAATTCTTATCAACAATGAAACATGCTGGACACATATGGAATTAACTATATACAAGCACTGCCTATTCCTGATTTTAGCCCACGGGGAGTGAAGTACAAAACAGTAATCAAGGCAAGCTTTAGTCATTGAAGACAATAATATATACTCAATTTGCAATTACATCTACATGAAAAGGATTTTGTCAATTCTGTCTTGTTGACTAATTGAATTTCAGATTTTTGTAGACTCCAGCGTAATTAAAATGTTTAAAAGGCTTGTTCTAATTATTTTAAATCGGGTTTCTACAACAAATTTTTTCTTTATCTTTCCCTTTTCTGTATAGTTGGAAAAGAAATTGCATAGTAACTGTGTGAAAGGAAAACCCGTCCAAATATTTAACCCTTGTTGCATTGATTGGCCTTGTTATCTGGATCAATGTATAAGACAGAACAATGTATAGTCACTGTCTTAATTTTGTCATAAAACATTTCACCTGCAATCAGGAGTTCCTTCTTGTACACACTTCTAGTGGTTGTGGAAAATATGGAATATCATAGTCAGGGCTAAATAGAAATTTAATTGTTTTTGTGGATACATACATGTGACTGGTTAAAAGATTTAGAACTCTTCAATTTTTCTAGTTTTTATTTGATTTTAACACAATGTAATGATTCTACTTTGAAAAGAAAGAAAAGGAGAAATAAACAAAAAATAAATAATGGGTTTACTGTGTTTCAACAAATCAAGGCTGGATTTTGACTCTTTAAAGTAGCCACATCTAGATAATATGTAATATAACAATGCCATAAAAATTCTCCCCAGTAGATAAGTATTAAGATCAAGCTAAAAAGGATGGATCCTAAAAAAGAAAGAACATTTTATTTGGATTACTGTAAACAGTGTGGTTCTTGTAATAAAATGTATAGTGTATATAATGGGGATAGGAAGGGTTCAAGTAACTGGTCACCTTTGTTAAAGACAAGGGTGGTTTGAGACATAGGGAGAAGCATGGCTGGGTCTACAGTCAATTGGTGTAAGATTAGGAGAGGGGCTGCAGGTCATGGAGTTAAAAGGAGGAGCTGCCATGTGCCACAGTTCAGTTATGTTTGGTTCACCTGTTGTGAAGTTGGAGCTGAGTAACACAGTTAAGGATAAATCTGCACATGCTCGCTCTGGACCAAGACGAGGCTGTCCCATTCCACCTGGGGATGGAAATACAGTAGAGGATAGAAGGTGTAAACGCTTGTAGACAGGAGAGAGAAGGAAGACAGAAAGCACAGTGAGTGGAGAGGAAAGAAATGAGGAACTGTCCAAGAGAAGAGAATACGAGAGTGACATAGAATAGTGAGCCACTAAGGTAATCCCAAGAATTCAAAGAAAGCGAGTAGCCCTTGTGCATGTCCACCAATCTATAAGAGAGCAAATAGCTACTGTATGGGGATGAAGCCAAGAGAGAGAGAGGCCACTGGAGGACCGTGAGTTAAGGATTAAGCAGACCTGCCTAGATTGTCACAAAGAAGGGTATCAATAAGAGCAAATTGCTACTAAAGCATGATCGCTGACCTGGAGACTGGAATCCAGAGGGAGAAGGCTACTGAATTGTGATGTGAGAAATTGCAAGAGATGAAATTGTGCAAGTAAAGAATTTTGTGCTGTTGAAAAAGGGTCTGCCTGTACCATGTAATGTGCTACTAAGATTTAGTGCCGTGAGTAAAGCCTGCAAGACCCAAGCTGAGAAGTCTCTGTGGTTGATTTATCTGTCCAGGCTCAAGTCGCCTCCCAACAATACCACACCAGCAGGCCTGACATCCACACACACATCCTGCCTGGCACGTGCAGATATAACCACTCTACACAATCGATCCATTCTTTCTACAGTTGCTTTCAGATATTGTTCATAATTTTCTACCCAACAATGTTGTAGAAGTTTTCACAAATGTGCTGTATTCATAGGTCACTTTGCTTTTAACCTTCAACTCAGTTCATCCCAAATAAGCTCAATGGAGTTTAAGTCTGGAGACTCTGCAGACCATTCTATTCTTTGGATGCTACTGGCTTCTTCTTTTCTTCTTAGACAGACATAACCTAGAAGCATGGTTTGGATCATTATCTTGCAGTAATATGAACCTTTGACCAACTAAGCATACACCAGAGCATATTGCATGCTGAATCAAAATGCTGTTGAATCCCTGTTTGTCCAGTGTGCCATTGACTCCCTGCAAATTGTGAACTCTGGATCCAACAACAGAGCTCTAGTAAATCATGCTTTCCCCCCATATTTGACAGTTGATGTAAAAAATTGAGGAACTATCCTTTCACTTACACATTTCATGTACAAAAACCATGCGTGAAATACCAAAAATTTCAAATTTCGATTCAGCAGTCTATAAGACCTTCTTCCACTCTTCAGTAGTCCACTGGAAGCACTGCTTGGGCAATGAAAGTCTTATTATCTTAGCACTGGCTTATGCCCTTTCACACTTACAGATAGAAGTCTTCTTTTCATGGTTGAAATGGAAATGTGTTGAGCCTTGAGGTGCCACCCACGCAAACTGTTGACTCTCAAAGTCTTATTATTTGATTTAGTAGTGGCCTTTGGTCTGCCAGACCTCTTCCTGTCAGAGTTTACTACAGGTTCCAAGTGATAGTGTAGGACACTATACTGATTGCCAACTTGGCTTTCTCTGCAATCTTTATGTAGGACAGACCTATACTTCTAACCATCAAAACTCTACAAACAAAAACTCTGTGTATACAGATATTTTATTTTTTTTCCTCCACACTTAATACTTCTATACAGTACTGTACAAAAGTTTTAGACAGGTGTTGAAAAAAATCTGCAATAGTTTATTCTAACACAGGAGAAATCAAAATCAATTCAATATTTGATGTGACTACTCTGTGATTCTAGAACATTCTCAGTTCTTATAGATACACTTCCTTTTAGTTTTTGAGGGAACTCGGCATGAAGATTGTTCCCAACATTGAGAACTAAGTTCAGAATTACTATAGATGTTGACCTTCACACATTTTTGTGTCTTCGTGTAATCTTAGGTAGACTCCAAGATGTTGAGATCAGAGTTTTTCGGAGCCATACTATCACTTTTAGGTCATACCAAATATTGATTTTATTTTGATTTCTCTGTCTTGATTTGTCTTGTTCATTCACTTTGCATTTTGTAAACCCCTTACCGACACATGACGTATGATTATGTTGTAGTGCCAGTAATGTCCTATGTAGTGGGCTTACTGAGTACTGTAAGTTCAAAGTGTATAGGAAATGTTTAAAGTTTACATAGTGTCTTTGTTTGTAGTGTTTTGCTGTATTTTTGTGGTTTGTGTCATTTTTCCCAAAATGCATCATAATCTAGTAATGGTATTTTGTCCCATAGAACTTAAAAATGCAAAAATATGTATGTTCAAAATGATTACCAAAAATGCAGTGAAGAACACTTACAGCTCATGCCATTTTTTATACCTTATACATCATGTAATCTTAAACTTAAGTCCACTCCATTCCCAGCAGAATTAGTTTAAAAACTTTGATGACACACAAATCCAGGGCCGGGATGAAAGCTAGGCGAAGTTATGTAACCGCCTACGACGCCAGGCAGGAAGAAGACGTAAGAAGGCACAGAGTGGGCTGAATTTTCCATTGGAGGGGGAGCTTGATGTGCCATATTTGCCTAGGGCACCAGAATACCTTGTTCTGCTGAAAGGGGTTGTCTGATCTTACTGTTTCATAGAGTTAGCAGAAGCTTTCATTCATGCATCCTTCCACCTCCTGGTCAAGCTGGGGGTAATTAGTATACCACCACGAGATCGTGGGATGCTGATCAGTTAACATGGTGGCTGGAAGCCTTGTGAAGGTTTCCATGCCTACCATGTTTCCCATTTTACCACTTCCTGCCCCAAGCAGGAAGTGTTAATTCCGCCATCTTTGTTCATCCTGCTGCATTGTTTATACAATACAGAAAGGTGTACAAATGATTGAGCCCCATATCGGCCAAGTACCCTATGGGGACTCATTGTACAAGTAAAAAAAAAAAATTATTAAGTCCCCTAAAAATTGGATTAAAAGTGATCAAAAAAGTTGCACCTATCCCAAGATGGTACCAATTCAAAGTAGACTTCAGCTCGCAAAAATGTCACCCTCACTCAGGTCCATAGATGGAAGTACCAAAAAGTTTTTGGTTGCAAAAAATGGCATCCCGGCGCAACTGTAAAAAGTAGAAATGTTTGTTTTTACCATACTAAACATAATGCAAACCCTAAATATTTAGTATTGCTGAAATCAACCTGCAGAACACAGATAACATATCAATTATACTGAAGAGTGAACGCCTTAAAAACAAAATCCCAGCAAACATGGCGCAAGTACGTTTTTTCACTTGTCGTATTTTTTTGCAGTTTCTCAGTATAATCTATGGTACAGTGAATGGCATCATTAGAAAGTACATCTTGTCCCGCAAAATAAAAGCCCTCATATGTCCATTTAGGTTGAAAAATAAAAAAAAGTTATGGCTCTTGGAAGGCGATGATGAAAGAAAACTTAGAACCATATTATTATGACCAGGAAGGGGTTTATCGAAAGTGAATGAGAGCACTGTTGAAAGTATACGTACTTCCAATAGCAGGCGTATAGGTACGTGCTGATATAATCCGGGCTAATTGGTATTGCCAGGTCTGCATAAGTCTTAACTTTGAAAATATCATGTTATTTTGCTGTTTTTATTCAAAAATATGGAATAAAAAGTTGTCCTGCAGATAAATAAACCCTTCTATGGCCCTGTCATGGTTCTTGGAAGATGGAAAAATAAGACTGACATTGCCAAAACCCACAGTTCTAGGAAAGGGTTAATTCTATGAATAATCTTACTATAATAGGGTAGAACAAGCTCGCCTACATTCTTGGGATACCTCCTGCCTATGAATTAAATACTGATTAGGGATCATTGGCGTAACCACAATAATTTAAAATCATATTTGTGGTATATGACCCTATGAGCAAAACATTTGGAGTAAAAAAAAAATTCCTTGGCATAAAGGAGGGTACATAATTTCAGTTTGCCTATGTGCCAGAAACTTACACTGTTTTATATACTTATTTACAGTGCTGTTTATTGAAAAATCAGTACTTACACTGCCAACCGCAGCAACACATCGTCTGTTTGCTAACTTTTGAAACACAGAGTACCTTCATTAAAACATACAGTGACCACGCTAGCAAACATGGAAAATATCTTTACACATCATGTAGAATGTGTTAGCTATACATATATTAATGGCTGGCTGCATAAACGGAGATGGTCTCCTGGGTAAAGCTTCCTGTCTAACTCAATGTCCTGTATAAGCAGAAATAATTATCTGTGTACCACACATACTTTTTAGCTTATTTATGTTTTCCAGACTATGTGTTATTGGTTACATTGCAGGATAAAAATGGTAGGTTGAGTGATTTCTAAGATTTTTGTAAACACAAAGCTCAATACGTTTCTTGTATACAGCAGCACCTCGTATGCTGTGAAGTCGTACTATAAGGTGGCTTAAGTGAGGTATCATGAGGGTAGGGTCGCCTTTAAAGAAGAAAAACAGACCCATAACTTCAACTGATAAGCCCTTCTCTGTTTTATGAAAACTGTTCCAGTACCTCAAGCCAAAAGAACAGCATATATGGAAGGAGATTCTTCTGTAAAATTGATATCTATGAGAGGTGGGGTCTTGTAAAGGTGGTTTTACCTCTAGGTTACATTTTGCAGCATACCATATTTTTCAGACCTAGGTTTTAGAGGAGGAAAATAGGAAGAAAAAAATTTAAAGCAAAAAGTGTGGACTGAAGTGTATTTTTTGGGGGGGAAACGTGACTTTTTTAATCACTTTTTATTCCAATTTTTTGGGGATATTATATGTCCGAAAACACACAATTTTGTTGTTTCAAATTTTTTTATTCTACAGTGTTCAGTGTATGGAATAACTGATGTTATAGTTTAATAGATTGGACTTTTACGGATGTGGCGATACCAATTATGAGTAACATTTGATTTTTTTTATTTGTAAAACAACAAAAGGGGGTGATTTAAACTTTTAATTTTTTTTTACCTTTTTTTTTTTTAACTTTATTACTCGACCACTCTGACCACTAGGGGACAGAATGCCTTGTCCTATATACAGCAGTACTATCGTATTGCTGTACATAGGATTCACATTAATTCATTACCTATTACACCCTGCCGTAGGCAGGTGTACATACATGGCAGCTGCAGAAGCCTTTATAAGGCCTTCTGCTGCCATGGCAACCATTGATTGAACGGAGGAGTGGTGCGTGTGATTTAGCCGGTGGCGTCTGAAGTGTTAAGAGCAGGGATGGATCCGACTCCATCCCTGCTGCAACAGGGCCCGCCGCCTGCACTGAGCGGCCACCACCCTCACCAGCACCCGCACTAAGCACTCGCCGCCTGCCTCCTGCTGGACTATAAGATGCACCCCTGTTTTCCGCCCAAATTAGTCTGAAAAAAACAGTAGTCATTTCCTTTGTAAAGTATTACATTTTCTCTACCTTTGCTATGAAAAGTTTAAAATGTTGGAAAAGGTAATGCAAACAGCATAGTCAAGAGGTTGGTACATTGCTTCACAGCTGGGATGCCCTCTCCTGCTGCCTAAGACAGGGGTTTTAAAATGTGATCCAACTCCAGTTTACTAACCATACTGCATTAGCTGTTTTGGGGGCAATCCTTTACTAACCTTTCAATGAACTTTGCATAAATCAATAGCATGAAGATTTGTAATATAGCTTGAGATGTATCTGCTCATTGAAGTATGAGGTTACATGCTGCTCATAGAAGTCAATAGAGAAGGGAGGGGGAGAAGGAGTGCCTGGAAAGAAAGGCAGAGAGAAACACAGACACATCTAAAAAGTCGAGTAAGTATTACAACTAGAGATGGGCGAATTTCCCGAAATTCGGTTCGTTCACTTCGCCGGATTTCTCGGCAAAAAATAACTACAGCTATTTCCAGGCTGCACAGAGCCTGCAGGGTGCTGTAGAACGTTGTGCCATGCTTAAATATGCAGAGGGAGCTTGGTTTGGTCTTCATACAATGTTGTGTTTTAGTATGACACGCAGATGACTGCCGCCGCTCTTAGAATCGCTCCACTATAAAGTTCCCTGGGCACTTAAGAGGGCAAAACTGACCAAAAAACTGAAGGGGGAATGTAGCCTGATAAAGTCATGGCAGCGACAGCTGGAAAAAAACAAGCTGAGGGCTCAGGTGGCAAAATTAATGATATTCTGGAGGTGGCAAAAACAGGAGTAGGCCAGAGAGTGGCACAATGACAGAGTGTGTAGGTTACGGCTGTAACGGCTGGGTAGTGGATCCGCTGGTCCACCGCAAGCGATGGTAGTAAAGCCACGCCAGGGAACGGAATCTAAGTAGCCCCCGGTTTTCACCAGAGCCCGCCGCAAAGCGGGATGGACTTGCTGCGGTGTGAGGCTACCAGGTCGTCCCCCCTGGCGTGACTTGCCTGCAGTGGCAGCCGAGGTGCAGCGTAGTACAGAGTCGTAGTCCGAGAATCGTAGTCGTAGGCAGGCAGGAGGTCAGGGCAGGCGGCAAAGGTTCGTGGTCGTGGACAGGCAGGAAGGTCAGGGCTGGCGGCAGAGGTTCGGAGTCGAGAAACGTAGCAAGAGGTCTGGTACACGGTAAGGCGAGAATATACTTAGGGAACGCTTTAGCTAAGGCACGAGGCAACATAGATCCAGCACAGAGTGACAGTGAGCGTAACCTTAAATAGAGGAGGCGTCTGGCAATTAGCCAATTAAAGGGACGCTGGCCCTTTAAATCTTCGGGCACGCGCGCCTCGGCCGGCAGAGGGCGCGGACGGGACAGGAACGAGGTCAGGTGAGTCCCTGTGCGCTGCGGGACCGCCGCTCGTCCTGCGGACAGCGTCGCGCCCCGGGCCCGGCACACACCCGGAGGGGCAGACACGGGTGCGCCCGCGGGCCGCGGTGCGGGGGCACCCGTGACAGTACCCCCCCCCCCCCATAGGTCTCCCCCTCTTCTTAGGCCGCAGGAATCTGAGGATCAGGTCTCGGTTCAGGATATTGGACTCCGGTTCCCAGGACCTCTCTTCGGGGCCGAAGCCCCTCCAATCTACAAGAAAAAATCGCTTACCCCTGATGGTCTTCATATCTAAGATGTCCTTCACTTCAAAGACATCAGGGGATTCTAACACCGGAGACGGAGCAGCGCTCCTCTGGGAGAACCGGTTCAGGACCAACGGCTTTAGGAGGGAGACATGAAATGCGTTAGGAACCCGGAGAGACGGAGGCAGGCAGAGTTTATAGGACACCGGGTTCAGTTGTCGCAGTACTCTGAAAGGTCCCAGAAACCGCGGACCCAGTTTAAAGCTAGGGATCTTGAGTCGTATGTATCTAGAAGAGAGCCACACTTTATCCCCTGGGAGGAATCTTGGGGAAGGTCTTCTCCTCTTGTCAGCTTGCGTCTTCATGCGGGCTGAAGCCTGGAGTAAGGCTTGTCGGGTCTCTCGCCAGATGACACTGATATCTTGAACCTGGTTGTCCACGGCGGGGACCTCGGAGGCAGAAGCCAAGGGGAGGGGAGGGCGCGGGTGACGCCCGTAGACCACAAGAAATGGAGAGCGGCCAGTTGAGTCGGAGTCCCGGTGATTATACGAGAACTCGGCCCAAGAAAGCAATTCGGACCAGTTGTCCTGACGTCCGGACACGAAGTGTCGTAGATACTCCCCCAAGATCTGGTTTACCCTCTCCACCTGCCCGTTTGTCTGAGGATGATATGCGGAGGAAAAATCCAGCTTGATTTGCAACCGGGAACACAGGGCACGCCAGAATTTAGAGACAAATTGGACGCCACGATCGGAGACGATGTGGGATGGTAAACCATGCAGGCGAAAAATGTGCTGGAAAAAATAGCCCGCCAATTGAGGAGCTGAAGGAAGACCAGGCAGCGGCACAAAGTGGGACATTTTTGAAAATCGGTCAGTGACCACCCAGATGACGGAGTTCCCCGAGGAAGGGGGAAGGTCCGTGATGAAGTCCATGCCTATGTGTGTCCATGGAGCCTCCGGAACAGGCAGAGGGACTAGGAGACCTGTGGGCCTATGGCGTGGAACCTTGTTTCGGGCCAAGGGTAAGGAAAGACAAAGTCTTGAATCTTCTCCTCTGCTCCCCCTTTCAGCCCTCCAAAACGTCTCAAAGACTTCTCCGTGTCACCACACTTGGAAACGCCCAACAATCAGACTCCCTCCACTTTCACAGCTTCAAAGCAACTGAAACCCTTTTCAGGCTTGCCTATAACCTTCACTAATTGTCACTACTTCCTCAAGAATTTGCCCCTCACCTCTTCTTTCCCTCTTGTAGATTTAAGCCTCGCGGTAGGTCTCTCTCCCCTGTCATGCAATGTATTATCCTTTCACTGTACTTTGATTATGTAATGTATTAACCCTCGATGTACAGGCCTGGAATCAATGGCGCTTTAAAATAAATAATAATATAATAATAATTAATCTTGGAGCAGAGTTGGCACCAGTATGTCGCGAGTGAGGCATAGGTTTTCGTACCTGGATGACCGGCCAGAAGAGAGCTATGCCCCCAACCCAGAATTCTCTTCCTGAGTGCGGGGCGCACATAGGTTCTGCCCGGAGGGACACTACGGAGATCCACAGGAGCCATGTGGACCAGCCGTTCAGGAGCAATGATGTGCTGAGATACTAGTTCCTCTCCGGTAATGTCAGAGGCACGGGAGAGAGCATCTGCCTTGACATTTTTCTCGGCCGGACGGAAGTGTATCTTAAAATCAAAATGAGAGAAAAAAAGAGACCACCGGGCCTGTCGAGGATTTAGGCGCTGAGCTGTCTGCAGGTATTGCAGATTCTTGTGATCTGTAAAGACGTCAAACGGATGTCGAGCTCCCTCCAAGAGATGCCGCCACTCCTCTAGGGCTAGTTTTATGGCCAACAGCTCCCGATCTCCAATGGCATAATTTCGTTCTGCCGAAGAGAAGGTCTTTGAAAAAAAAACACATGTGACGGTCTTGCCTTTAGGGCCCTTCTGGGTCAGGACCGCCCCTGCTCCCACGGAAGAGGCATCTACCTCAAGGCTGAAGGGTCTCTCTGGATCCGGACGGACCAAAATAGGTGCAGAGGAGAACGCAGACTTTAGTCGGGAGAACGCTTCCTCGGCAGATGGGGCCCAACATTTAGGATTGGCGTTCTTCCTGGTGAGAGCCACGATGGGAGCCACCAACGTAGAAAAGTGGGGAATAAACTGCCGGTAGTAGTTGGCGAATCCTAAAAATCGTTGAATCGCCCGGAGACCGACAGGTCGCGGCCACTGCTGGATCGCAGAGAGTTTCGCAGGATCCATCTGAAGACCACGATCAGAGACTATGTACCCCAGGAAAGGAAGGCTGGCCTGGTGCACTTTTCCAACTTGGCATACAGTCGGTTGTCCCGCAGGCATCGTAGGACCTGGCGTACTTGTCTGTGGTGGGTCTGTAGATCAGGAGAAAAAATCAAAATATCGTCCAGGTATACAATGACGCAGGTGTACAGCAAGTCCCGAAAAACGTCATTGACAAACTCCTGGAAAACGGCCGGGGCGTTGCACAGCCCAAAAGGCATCACGAGATATTCGAAATGCCCGTCCCGAGTGTTGAATGCCGTTTTCCACTCATCCCCCTCACGAATTCTGATGAGGTTGTAGGCTCCACGTAGATCTAATTTGGTGAAGACCCTGGCTCCACGGAGGCAGTCGAAGAGCTCAGATATCAGGGGTAGAGGGTAGTGATTCTTCACCGTGATCTTGTTTAGCCCTCTGTAATGCACGGGCGAAGTGAACCGTCTTTTTTCTGGACGAAGCAGAAGCCGGCTCCGGCAGGCGAGGAGGATTTGCGTATGAATCCTTTTGACAAATTCTCCTGTATGTAGGCCGACATGGCCTGGGTCTCGGGCACGGAGAGAGGATAGACCGTAACCCGTGGAGGACTGGTCCCGGGAAGGAGGTCTATGGGACAGTCATACGGCCGATGAGGAGGTAACTTCTCAGCCTGTTTCTCCGAGAACACATCTCCAAAATCCTGGTACTCCGCTGGCAGACCCTGTAGAAGCCTGACTGATGACTGGGGAGGAGCGATGGACACCGGGCGTGGTGCCACCAAACAAAGTTCCTGGCACTCCGAACCCCAACGAAGGACTTCGCCTGTCTTCCAGTCAAGCGTAGGGGCGTGGCGTTGCAACCAGGGTAGCCCCAACAGGATCGCCGAAGAAGCACGTGGCAGAACGTGGAAGGAGATCTTCTCTGTGTGCAGGACCCCAACACGAATGGTCACTGGCCTGGTGATAAACCGAATGGAGTCGTTGAGGAGCTCCCCACTGACGGGTCACCGGCAAGTGGTAGCGTGACACCAGAGCGGCATGAATAAAGTTCCCGGCGGAACCCGAGTCCAGGAAGGTAGAGATAGACCCGCTTCCGTGGTTACCTCCACTGGCAACAACAGTCGTGGAGAGGAGTGCTGAGCACCTAGGGACGCCTCTCCTACAGCCCCTAGGTGCGAGCGTTTCCCGGCCGCTGAGGACGCTGCGGACAACTCCTGCGAAAATGGTCCGGACTGGCGCAGTAGAGGCAGAGGTTCTCCAGCCTGCGATGGGACAGCTCCGACTCCGACAAATGAGCCCGGTCCACCTGCATGGGTTCTTCAGTGGATGACTGTGGAGGAGGCAGCAGAGATCTCTGAAATACTGGAGCCAGACGAGATAAACGTCGGGGTTGTGCCAAGTCCCGCTCCTGACGGAGCTCCTGCTGTCTCTCCGCAAAACGCACGTCTATGCGAGTGGCTAGATGGATGAGCTCACTCAACGACGGTGGGAGATCTCTGGCTGCGAGAGCGTCCTTTACTCTGCTAGACAGACCCTTCTTAAATGTAGCACAGAGAGCGGCGTCATTCCAGGTCAGCTCGGAGGCTAGGGTGCGGAATTGAACTGCATAATCCCCTACAGAGGAGTCCCCTTGGCGTAGATTTAGCAGCGCCGTCTCCGCGGAAGATGCTCGCGCAGGCTCCTCGAAAACGCTGCGGAATTCAGTGAGGAAGGCCTGTAGATCTGCGGTCACAGGGTCGTTCCGGTCAGACTCACCACGAACGCCACCTTTGACCTTTCAGTGGGAAACTGGTCGGCCATCAACTCCACGTGCATGGAGCACTGCGTGACGAAACCTCTACAGAGCTTCGAGTCCCCATCAAACTTGGAAGGCAGTGGAAGGCGAAGCTTCGGACCCACGGTTGCCAGTGAGACGGCCGGGATAGAAGAAGACACCGGCGCAGAGACAGGTTGCTGCTGCTGGGACGCCAGGAGTTGGCGCATCATGGCGGACAGCTGTCCCAGTTGCTGAGCTTGTTGCGATATCTGTTGCGACTGTTGGGCGACAATGGACGTGAGATCTGCGACGCTTGGCAGGGGCACCTTGGCGGGATCCATGGCTGGATCTAACTGTAACGGCTGGGTAGTGGATCCGCTGGTCCACCGCAAGCGATGGTAGTTAAGCCACGCCAGGGAACGGAATCTAAGTAGCCCCCGGTTTTCACCAGAGCCCGCCGCAAAGCGGGATGGACTTGCTGCGGCGTGAGGCTACCAGGTCGTCCCCCCTGACGTGACTTGCCTGCGGTGGCAGCCGAGGTGCAGCGTAGTACAGAGTCGTAGTCCGAGAATCGTAGTCGTAGGCAGGCAGGAGGTCAGGGCAGGCGGCAAAGGTTCGTGGTCGTGGACAGGCAGGAAGGTCAGGGCTGGCGGCAGAGGTTCGGAGTCGAGAAACGTAGCAAGAGGTCTGGTACACGGTAAGGCGAGAATATACTTAGGGAACGCTTTAGCTAAGGCACGAGGCAACATAGATCCAGCACAGAGTGACAGTGAGCGTAACCTTAAATAGAGGAGGCGTCTGGCAATTAGCCAATTAAAGGGACGCTGGCCCTTTAAATCTTCGGGAACGAGCGCGCGCCTTAGAGGACGGGCACGCGCGCCTCGGCCGGCAGAGGGCGCAGACGGGACAGGAACGAGGTCAGGTGAGTCCCTGTGCGCTGCGGGACCGCCGCTCGTCCTGCGGACAGCGTCGCGCCCCGGGCCCGGCACACAACCGGAGGGGCAGACATGGGTGCGCCCGTGGCCCGCGGCCCGAGGAGCGGGGGCACCCGTGACAACGGCAGCAGCCATAGCAGCAGCATGAGGTCAGACAGTGGCACAATGACATTCTGGAGGTGGCAAAAACAGGAGTAGGCCACAGAGTGGGACAATGACACAGTGTGGAGGTCACGGCAGCAGCCACAGCAGCAGCATGAGGTCAGACAGTGGCACAATGACACAGTGTGTAGGTTACGGCAGCAGCCACAGCAGCAGCATGAGGTCAGACAGTGGCACAATGACAGTGTGTAGGTCACGGCAGCAGCCACAGCAGCAGCATGAGGTCAGACAGTGGCACAATGACACAGTGTGGAGGTCATGGCAGCAGCCACAGCAGCAGCATGAAGTCAGACAGTGGCACAATGACAGTGTGTAGGTCACGGCAGCAGCCACAGCAGCAGCAAGGTCAGACAGTGGCACAATGACAGAGGGTGTAGGTCACGGCAGCAGCCACAGCAGCAGCATGAGGTCAGACAGTGGCACAATGACACAGTGTGTAGGTCACGGCAGCAGCCACAGCAGCAGCATGAGGTCAGACAGTGGCACAATGACACAGTGTGTAGGTCACGGCAGCAGCCACAGCAGCAGCATGAGGTCAGACAGTGGCACAATGACATTCAGGAGGTGGCAAAAACAGGAATAGGCCACAGAGTGGCACAATGACAGAGTGTGTAGGTCACGGCAGCAGCCACAGCAGCAGCATGAGGTCAGACAGTGGCACAATGACATAGTGTGCAGGTCACGGCAGCAGCAGCATGAGGTCAGACAGTGGCACAATGACATTCTGCAGGTGGCAAAAACAGGAATAGGCCACAGAGTGGCACAATGACTGAGTGTGTAGGTCACGGCAGCAGCCACAGCAGCAGCATGAGGTCAGACAGTGGCAAAATGACATTCTGGAGGTGGCAAAAACAGGAGTAGGCCACAGAGTGGGACAATGACACAGTGTGTAGGTCACGGCAGCAGCAGCATGAGGTCAGACAGTGGCACAATGACATTCTGAAGTGGCAAAAACAGTAGATAGGCCACTGAGTGGCACAATGACAGAGAGTGGAGGTGACGGCAGGCAGCAGCATGAGGTCAGACAGTGGCACATGACATTCTGGAGGTGGCAAAAACTGGAGTAGGCCACAGAGTGGCACAATGACAGAGATTGGAGGTGACGGCGGCAGCAGCATGAGGTCAGACAGTGGCACTATGACATTCTGGAGGTGGCAAAAACAGGAATAGGCCACAGAGTGGCACAATGACAGAGTGTGTAGGTCACGGCAGCAGCCACAGCAGCAGCATGAGGTCAGACAGTGGCACAATGACATTCTGGAGGTGGCAAAAACAGGAGTAGGCCACAGAGTGGGACAATGACACAGTGTGGAGGTCACGGCAGCAGCCACAGCAGCAGCATGAGTCAGACAGTGGCATAATGACATTTTGGAGGTGGCAAAAACAGGAATAGGCCACAGAGTGGCACAATGACAGAGTGTGTAGGTCACGGCAGCAGCCACAGCAGCAGCATGAGGTCAGACAGTGGCACAATGACATTCTGGAGGTGGTAAAAACAGGAGTAGGCCACAGAGTGGGACAATTACATAGGGTGGAGGTCACGGCAGCAGCCACAGCAGCAGCATAGGTCAGACAGTGGCAAAAATGACATTTGGGGTGGAAAACACAGGATAGGCCACAGAGTGGGACAATGAAAAGGGTGTTGGTCTGGGACCACAGCGCCTGGGGGTCGACATGGAACAATGACATAGTGATAGGTCCGGCAGCAGTCACAGCGCAGCATGAGGTCAGACAGTGGAACAATGTAGATGGAGGTCACGGCATCACCACAGCAGCAGATGAGGTCGACGTGGCACAATGACGTGTGTAGGTCACGGCGCACCAAGCAGCAGCATGGGGTCAACAGTGGCCAATGCATAGTGGCAGGTCCGGCAGCAGCCCAGCAGCAGAAATGAGGCGACAGGGGCAAAATGACTTCTGGGGTGGAAAAAAACGGATGGGCCCACAAGGGGGACAATGACGTGTGGAGGTCAGGAGCAGCCCAGAGCAGCTGAGGCGCAGTGGCAAAATGGACAGGTGTGGAGGTGGGTGGCAATCCCGTCCCGGTAAAGATGGTTGGTGCAGAAAAAAAACCCGTCAGCAGATTGTGGCATCAGGGGGGTGGGGGCATAAAATATGGCGAGGCAGGTATTTTAAACCCAACTTATTTCTCCAGTTTGGGTGGGGTATGGTGATGTGTTGACGCCAAGGGCTTTGGGTTTGGGGGGAAACCGGGCCCGATCCACCCCTTTTCATCTTGACAAAGGTCAGTCGTTCCACTTTTCCCGTGGACAAGCGGGTCTCCTTGGGGTAACAATGGCTCCCGCCGCACTGAACACCCGCTCTGATGCCACACTACTGGTGGCAGGAAGTTTTCCCCACTGCAAACTCGGAAAAGTTGCGGCCAACACCCATTTGGCTCCCCAGTAGCCCAGGGATCTTCTAACTGGGGTGCAGAGTGTTTTCCAAGTAGGGCCAACCTGTTGGTTCGGGTTTTGGCCCCGGGTCCTGCTGCTGCTGTGCTGGCGACTCCCCCTCCTCATGGCGGGTAAAGGAAGCGCTCATCAGTGACTCCAGTTAGGTTACTACTGATGGAGCTGGTACTGCCCCTCCCCCCCCCTTCCCCCCCAGCAGCGGCAGTAGTACTGTGGGCCTGGGGAAACCCCCCCCGGTCAGACCTGTAGAGGGGGGGACGATGCCGCACTTAGGCGGGGCCAATGACTACGAGGTTTTCCCCTATAGTATTTGATTTTGTCCCCCCTGTAATGCGGGAAAAAGGGGGCTCCCATTTTGGACCGGTACGGGGTCCAATAGGGTGGAGAGCCAGAAGTATCCCTTGCCGGTTTGCGACTATTCGGCTGTCATGAGGCAAATCAGCATGCTGGGGCCATCGAAAGTGACTCCCCGGGGGCTCCCGCCTCCATCTCACTGTATACTGCCACGGGTGCTTGGGGGTCATCTCCCTCGTTTCCCTTTCATCCCCATTACCCCCTCCAGCGCTTTGCTCCTCCTCTCTGTCACCGGGGTAGAAAATCCCCTCATTTCACCAGACAATGCTTCTGCCCAAATGTCCTCCCCTCCTCCCCTTTCATCCCCCCCCGGGACTCATGTGGCCGCGGGGATGTAGCCCCCACTTCTCCGCCCCCCTGCCCAGACGTTTTTCCATCTGTTCCAGGACATAAAGCAGTGGAATGACGTTATTCATCCGTAGTCCTGGCGACTGAAAAAAATGTCCCCTCCTCAAAGGGCCCTCAAAAAACGGCAGGTGTCACGCGAGCTCCCACTGGCTGAATAATTTACACAGGGAGTACCCCTGCCCGTCTGGATCATCAAAAATCTTTTTTGGGCCCTTTTTCTGTTTATACAGTCGGTCCAACATGTGCAGGCTGGAATTCCCAAGGGTGGAAACATCGCATATCAAATGTGTTGGGGGAGGCCGTTCTGCCCCCTGAACTCGAGGAGGGTGTTCCGGGGTTTTTAGGAAGGGTGAAATGCATGCACATTTCCTGGCCCTTTTTGAATCTTTGAAGATCGGTGGAAAACTTCAGGAACCCTTTTTACAATCAGATTTAACCGGCGCCATGAGGGCGCAGGGCCCCCCTCCTCTGTGCAGCCACACCCTTTTCTCCCATTGTCCTCACCATGGTTCCCATTTCATTGGGGCGGGAGAAAGACACACTCGATTTCTTTCTGCATGACCGGAGCAGTTCCCCCACGTGTGACTTTGTTTTCCCCATGCAGCCGGTATAGAACGCGTGACACCCCCGTGCCCCACACATGTGGTTGATGGAGCGTACTTGGGGGAGGCTGAGATGGGGGGGTGGTGGAGGAGGAGGAGGGGGCGGCGTTGGGGCAGGAAAACCCGTTTGACAAAGTGGGGGAGAAAGCGGCGTTCCCCCCCAAGTTGTTTTGGGGGCCCGGGCCCTAAAAACTTCAACCAGTTGGGCCGTTTTAAAAGGGAAAGTACGGCCCTGACCGTAGTTACGCCCTTTTGCCTGCCGTGCACTTTGGAAAAAACTGATAACTAAGGATGGCCCCCCCTTCTGTTCTACAATTATGAAGGTGGTACTGCCTTTTTGGGAAAAGAAATTACGGCTTGGAATCTCCACTCGGCTCGGCAAAGCCCTTAGTTCTCTCAACGGTGCAGAGGGCCACCTTTGGAAAGGGGGGGATGCACACCAAAAAACTTGGAAGGAGTACGGTCAGCTTTTGCCCTTAGGATGGTTGAAAGTATGTTGTCTCTTTGCAATCGCCCGCTGAAACTACTGGGGCCTGAGATGAGGAGCAGGGGCATCTGGACCCCGGGGGTGATGTCAAAGAGAAACACTCCCCTTTTGCAGGGTGGGGGAGCCCTTTATGGCTGCAATGGATGGTGCCCCTGGGCGCTGCTGCTGCTGCGCTGTTGCGCGGCGGGAGGGTGGTACCAATCTGACCACTTTCTCCCAGGCCCCCGGGGGGTGACGTGCATGTGTTGACGAGGTCCATGGGGCCAACGTTAGTTCCCTGGCCTTTCTTCATTTTGTTCAGATTCTACATATACCCCTTTCGGCTCCCCTGTCTTACAAAGAACTCCACACCGCCGAGTACGGATTTTCCGCCCCCAAAGCTCCCCATGAATACTGCCGCGCTGCCCCCCGCTGAGCCCCTTACCGTCTTTCTTGGCCTGCAAGGGGGTTTTTTACCCCTTGGGGGCCCCTTGGCTCCCGACCTCACACTGCTGTATCCTGCGACTCCCTCCCCCGACCCCACTGCTGTCGGGCCGCTGCCTGACGCAAAAGCTGAGGCCCCTTTTCCCCTGAGATGATGAAGCCCTTCCCACCCGGTCCCAAGTGCGGCGGCTACATCATTATCTATTTGTTTTTTCATGTATGCTGTCCTCTCACCCGGGTTTGGTTGCAAGGCTGACCCCTCAAAAAATGACCCCCCTGCCACTCCAACATCTATACTTTACCCCCTACTGCAATAAGCAGGGTATTTGGCCCATTTCTTCGTGCCCCGTGCTGCTGACTGCCCCCCTCAAATTGTTACCCTGCTATATAGTGGGGAGCCCCGACCACATATTTTTTGGGTGAGGGAACCGGTGGGAAGAGGCGGGTAGGCGGTGGGGCCGCTGACCCCTCCCGGGGCCCTGCCAACTAAGGGTTGTGTTTCGTTCCCACCGACTCTTGGCTGGGGGTTGTCAGATGTCATCTGGGAGGAAGTGGATGACCTAGTCAACCAATCAAGAACCATTGGGTTGCTGAACAACACACGGCCGCTAGATGACAGCGGCAGTTGTGGCCTCACCGAGTGACCCCTGCTGTGACGTCCCCTTGCTGTGCTGCGACCTGGGCCTGCTCCAGGAATATTTGTGCCTCTGCCACTTGCAGGTGAAGAGCCTGCCACCTCTCTGTCTGACATACTGTTTGTTCTAAAATGTACAGACACTGTTTGATGAAGATATCTGTATATGATAAATACACACCCTGTATTTGACTCCAAATGAACCCACTAAGAAGCTTGGGTAACCCTTGGATATAAATTGCGCTCCACAAATGGGCAGGAAAAATTGACTTGTATGTGCCGTTTAAAAACTCTGTGTATTTTACTGAATATAAAAGCACAAACAGGCTTAATTAACCTTCGGATATGAATTATGCTACAGAATTTCTTCTGTGGCGGTGAAAAACAAAGTTTCTTTTACTGAGTACAACTGCAGAACAACGCTTAATTAACCCCTGGATGTAAATTGCGCCAAACAATTGAGCAACCACAAACTACGAGCTTTGTAGCGTGTTACAATTGCGTGTTTTCTACGCTACACAACAAGAGAAAAAATTGTAATTAACCTTCGCTTGTGAATTAGGCTACAGGAAAATTGTAATTTTTGGCGGTGAAAAAGACGGTTTATTTTTGTCACCACAGCAGAAAAACAACGCTTAATTAACCCCTGGATGTAAATTGCGCAAAATAATTGAGCAGCCACAAACTACTAGCTTTGTAGCATATTACAATTGCGTGTTTTCTATGCTACACAACATGAGAAAAAATTGTAATTAACCTTTGCTTGTGAATTATGGTACAGGAAAATTGTAATTTTTGGCGGTGAAAAAGACGGTTTATTTTTGTCACCACAGCAGAAAAACAACGCTTAATTAACCCCTGGATGTAAATTGTGCAAAAGAATTGAGCAGCCACAAACTACTAGCTTTGTAGCGTGTTACAATTGCGTGTTTTCTACGCTACACAACAAGAGAAAAAATTGTAATTAACCTTTGCTTGTGAATTATGGTACAGGAAAATTGTAATTTTTGGCGGTGAAAAAGACGGTTTCTTGGAGTCACCACAGCAGCAGAACAACGCTTAATTAACCCCTGGATGTAAATTGCGCAAAAGAATTGAGCAGCCACAAACTACTAGCTTTGTAGCGTGTTACAATTGCATGTTTTCTACGCTACACAACAAGAGAAAAAATTTTAATTAACCTTCGCTTGTGAATTAGGCTACAGGAAAATTGTATTTTTTGGCGGTGAAAAAGACGGTTTCTTGGAGTCACCACAGCAGAAAAACAACGCTTAATTAACCCCTGGATGTAAATTGCGCAAAAGAATTGAGCAGCCAAAAATGAAGTGATATTTGTATTGTACAAACGCTGTTTCTTTAAATGAATACAACAGGAATTGGCTTAGACCCCCTTGGATATTTCAATGTGCTGTGAGCAGATAGCATTAAAATGTATATGCAGCTGCAGTGGACGCACACTGGACTTCAGATCCAATACCCAAAAAATCAGAAATAGAACATTAAGAGAAGCAGTCTCTGAGACAAGATGAGACACCCCACAAAAATCGCTGTATAAAAATCAGTTCTTCAGTAACAATCAGCCGCGGCAGCATCTTCCCTGATCAGTACAGCGAGAGGAGTATGAGCTCCCAGCGTCACGGACTTATATAGTGCGGTGATGTCACAGAATCCCGCTGGTCTCTGATTGGCTTCATCTCTGCACATGTCATGCAGGCTATGCCTTTCTTCCTCCCAGAGTGCTTTGCCCCATGTAGCGCCATGTGCTCGCAGCCATTTTATCAATCAAAAGCAAACTTCGTTCACCCGAAGTTCCCCAAACTTCGACTTCGTTCAGAACCGAAGTTTTCCTGAAATTCTAAACGAATTCCACTTTGTTAGAATCAATTCGCCCATCTCTAATTATAACTTACTGCAGTGCAAGATTCATAGCTTACACATGTGATAAACCAGAGCAGAGGAATTTAGTTAGCTTGATTGCTGTGTACTCTTTGTAGCTATTGCTGTGAATATGTGTTAAGTAAAACTGCAGAGTCATTCTGACAGTGTGCTATTAGTCATATGAGAATTACAAGGGTAGTCCCGCTACTCGTCGATGGCTGCTCATTGCTAGGTGCGATCCAGCCCTGCATTGGAATGAGGAGGGCAGAACTAATACTTAATATATGCTTGGTTTTATGGGATTGACATCCCCAACCCTCCTTGTTAGAAGATCTAGAGACTTAAAAAAGCATGTCCAAAACCTTTTGTTAAGTCATAAACCAGAGGAGATGACATTCTAAATTTAGTAATTACAAATGGGGATCTGAAGTCAAAGTGGAGGTGAAAGAAAATAAAGGTTCCTGTGGTGATCAGAGTTTGTTTAACATATAAACAGACTTTGTACAGTCCTATACTACAACCAAAATATTAAATTTCAGATAGCGTAATTTCAAGAAAATAGAGGGGTATTTAACAAAATTAACTAAAAGGATGAAACAAAACAGCAGGAGTGAGGATCCAGAGGAAACTGTTAAAATGGCAATCTGAAAAGCAACTAGGTTATCTTTAAAAAAAATATATCAAATGTAAAATGAAGAAGAAACCACTTTGGTTTATTAGAGAAGTCTGTGTACAGGAGGTGTAAAGAAACTGGAAGAGTAGCTGATAAAGAGTTGTATAAAATTAGACAGAAAGTGGAAAATAAGTGCAAATCTGAGAAAGGGGGTATAACATATTTGTAGGTATAATACTAACAGAAGAAAAATCTAAAGTCATGGGTCAAGTAACTATCTTATTATTATTATTATTATTATAACCCCTTCCCACATTGGACGTATGCATACGCCCTAGCGGGAAGGCACTTCCCGCAACGGGAGGTATACATACGGCCTGGCGATCGCGCGGGCGTGCCGCGCACGATCGCGACCTGGGACCAGTGGTAAATTACCGCTGGCTTCATGCCGCATCACTCACGGCTGGATTGAGCTCCGGCCGTGGGTGTTTAACCCCTTAACTCCGACAATCAATTAAGATCGTCAGAGCTAAGTTGCAGGCAGGAGGAGGAAGCCCCTCCTGCCTGCTCCTCAGCGCGCTGCTGCACGTTAATGCGGCAGCGATCTTCTACCAGCCGGCTCCGGGAACTGAAGATCATTTCCCGGGGTCGTCTGTGACGTCATGATGCCCACAATTGATTGTGGGCATCGTGACTGACAGTTGTCATGGCAACCAGTGCATAGCAACAATGCTATGTGCTGGCCTGCCTTCTAACAGAAACCTTCAGAAGATCTGAAGTTTGCTGTTTTAAATCCCCTATGGGGAAAAGTAAAAATAAAGTGGAAAAAAATTTAAAAAGTGTAAAAAAAATAAAACACAAACACAAAAAGTAAAATAAAAACACGTACACCGCCTTTTCCCCTTTACAGATGTCAAAAGCCCCAAAAAAGATCAAAAATAAATAAAGTGCCCATATTTGGTTTCGCCACGTGCATAATGACCTGTCCTATAAATATGTCATATTAATTAACCCGTACGCTGTTAAAAAAAATTAAAAAAACGATCAAAGAATTGCGATTTTGTTCATCCCGCAGCACATAAAATGAAATAAAAAGCGATCAAAAACTCATGTAAATGCCAAATTTGTACCAATTAAAACGTCAGTTCATCCCGCAAAAAAAAAGTCCTTACACCTCTCTGTATACGGAAAAATAAAAACGTTAGGGCTCTCAGGAGACAGTGATGCAAAAAAAAAGTTTTACACAATAAAAACACTTTTTTTTTTTTTAAAGTGCTTCAACATAAAAAACTATATAAATTGGGTATCGCCGTAATCGTATCGACCCACAGAGTAAAGCTAACTTGTCATGGATACTGCACAGTGAGCGCTGTTAAAAATAAAAATAAAAAACACTCCTAGGATACCAATAAAAACGTCAACATCCTGCAAATAACAAGCCCGTATACAGCTCCGTACACAGAAAAATAAAAAAGTTATGGCTCTCAGACTGAAACGTGTTTTCCTTTTTGAATAAAAGTGTTTTTATTGTGTAAAAGCAGTAAAATATGAAAAAAATATACAAATTTGGTATCACTGTAATCATATCGACCTGCTGAGTAAAGCTAGAATGTCATTTATACCGCACGGTGACCGTGGGTGCTTTTTTTTCCAGGATTCCTTGTAAAAATTAAACCTTTTCAGCTAAAATTACAGTTTGTTGGAAAAAAATTACATTTTTAATTTTCACAGCTTAACACTAAAAAAAAATTGTGAAACACCTGGATATATTCCTTAAAGGGGTTGTCTCGCTACAAAGAATAGCTTTCAAATTGTAGGGAACACAAAATAAAGACATTTTCCAATATATTGCTTTGTTCCTCTGTTTTCCCTAAGGAGATACAAGTGAATTTATGACCTCCCTGGCTATTTTAGTTCCCTCAGTAACTGACCTGTAAACAATTCTCCCCCTGCTGTTTGTTCTATGAGATAGCAGTGAGTGATGTCATCACACAGGTCATGGCAGTGTCCTTGCTGCTGAGCAGTAAAAAGCTTGATTTATGTAAAATAAACAGCACTGTAATTAGGGCTTTTGTTTGAGGGATCAGATAAGAAGTCCTGTTAGTAGTTTGAGAAGCTAATCTGATCTAATTAGCAACTGAAAGCACAGCACAGCCCTGTACAAGCACAAGCTGTATGCAAATTAGTCAGTCTGAACCAGGAAGTGGCAGAGTATTTCTTTAATGCATCCTTTAATGCACTCTGTAGGGAGACAACTCCTTTAAGGGGTGTAGTTTCCAATATGGGGTCTTTTTAGGGGTGTTTATTAAATTTTAGAACCTTAGGGCGTCTGCAAACCTGAAATGGCGCCTAAATAAAATTGTAATGAAAATGAGACCCCAAGTCCGTAGGTGCTCCTCCTACTTGGGGGCTTGTGTTGAGCCAAATCGCGCACTAGGCCCACATATGGGAATATATCTGAAAATGGGGACAATCTGGGGAATCAATATTAAGTTGCATGTCCCTGATCGCAGCTACCGTGTTCTTGTGAATAATGGATAAAAATTGAAAATCTGCAAAAAAAGTTACATTTCACCTCCACTTTGCTTTAATTCCTGTGAAACACCTAATTGGTTAATAAACTTCCTAAACACTGTCTTGAATACTTTAAGGGGTTATTTTCTTAGATGAAGTCACTTATGGGGGTATCTAACTTCAGGCCAATCAAAATCACGTTAAAAACTGGACTGGTCCCTAAAAAAAATGCATATTGCAAAATTTTCTTGAAATGTGAAAAATCAATACTAAATTTCTAAGCCCCCTAATGAAGTAAATACAAAAAAGAAATTTAAAAAAAAATATGCCAACCTACAGTAGACATATGGTTGATGCTAGTTATAAGCTATTGTTAGTGGAATAACTATCTGCCTTACACACAGAAATTTTTGAAGCTTAAAAATGGTACATTTTTAAAATTTTCCACGATTTTTTTGATATTTTTCACAAATAAACAACAGCTTTTTTGGACAAAAATTTCTTACTATCTTAAAGCACAATGTGTCACGAGAAAACATTCTCTGAATCACATGGATAGGTTAAAGTGTCAAAAAGTTATTCTCACATACATTGACACATGCCAGATTTAAAAAATGGGACTCTGTCAGAGAGGCCAAAAATGGTTCCGGCGGTAAGGGGTTAATAATAATAATAATATCTGAAGGTGGTCTTTTAAAATCATAATAAGTCTTACACCCACTCTGTCTCTTTAAGCTGTGGGTGGCTCTATAACAGTGATTATTATATTTAGCATATCTATAACTAGTTTAGCAAGAAGGGTATGTTTACACTGCGTGCATATCGCCATGTATTTAATCTTTAATATGGACGAAATGCGCGCATGGAAAGCAATGAATTACGCCTCACCTCCCCTGGCGTACAATCTTATCGTATTGTACGCTGGGGGAGAGAAGTGACAGGTCACTACATCGCAGCATTTACGCGCCGCTGATAATAGAATTGAATGGTCAGCACGTGCTTCTGAACCCCCCAGCATACTGCGCAATGTACAGTACGCGCCCCATCATGCCGTGTGAACATACCCTTACACTGAGCTAATCTTTAGTAAATTAAAGGTACATGTACTGTGAGGACTGAAAACAACTGCCTATCTGTAATCTTGTTAGAGATTATTCATTTGCTCCAGACTGAGTGAGTGAGCTCCATCAATCAGGGCCTGGACAGGGCATTCTGGTGCCCTAGGCAAGTACAGCTAATGGCGCCCCCTCGCTCCCAAAAAAATTGCACCCCCCCTTAATTTCTCTCGCCCCTGCGCCAGGCCCTCCCTCCCTGCGCCAGACCCTCTCTCTCCCCCTGCGCCAGGCCCCCTCTCTCCCCCTGCACCAGGCCACTCTGTCCCCCTGCACCAGGCCCTCTCTCTCCCCCTGCGCCAGGCCCTCTCTCTCCCCCTGCGCCAGGCCCTCTCTCTCCCCCTGCGCCAGGCCCTCTCTCTCCCTGCACCAGGCCCTCTCCCCCCCTGCACCAGGCCCTCTCTCCTCCTCCTGCGCCAGGCCCTCTCCCCCCCCCCTGCACCAGGCCCTTTCTCTCCCCCTGCACCAGTCTATCCCCTGCACCAGTCTGTCCCCTGCACCAGTTACTCTCTCCCACTTAGACCATACATGCCAACTTTTGAAAGTAAAAAAGCAGGAGATTTGAAGGCGGCGTGGGCGCGCCAAAATTTGCATATCCACGCCCATCTTGTATGTAAGCCATGCCCACTTCGAAAAAGCCACACCCTACTCCACCTAACTGTGTAATGGCTCTGGACGAAAGCTAAATTAGGGTTTTGGCGTCACCCAGCTTCCCTGGAAATGTTGGATGGGCTAT
>JAODAL010015111.1:0-85055 GCA_025379985.1 Phyllomedusa bahiana | reverse complement strand
GCCCGGCCGGGTAAATTTGGGCCCTAAGGCCATACTTTTTCCTGGGGTTTGCCAAATTTTAAGGAGGGTCAATTGATTTCTCTTCAGCCTAACACCTTCAAACCAATGGACAAGTGGAAGGAGTAAATCAAATTCTGGGAGACTACCTACGTCACTTTGTCTCTGCATGTCAGGACGACTGGGCCAACCTGCTAGCCTGGGCAGAATTCTCCTACAACCACTGGGATTCTGATTCAGCCAGAACTTCCCTGTTCTATATCGGTTATGGCTGACACCCTCACTCCTTCCCCTCCCTCTGTCTGTTTCTTGGATGTTCCTGTCGTAAATGACCAAGTTTGTGACTTCATGGCTATATGGAAAGATACCCGATGGTCCTTATTTCAAGCTTCCTTTCATATGAAATCACACGTGGACAACAAGACCTCCCTTGACCTTCTCTGAAGGGGACAAGGTATGGTTATCTGCCAAGTATGTGTGCTTAAAGATCCCCAGCTACAAGTTAGGTCTGAGGTCCCTGAATCCATAAAAGGTCCTCTGACATATCAATCCTTTGGTTTACAAGCTTTGTCTGCCTCCCTCTTTGTGCATTCTGAACTCCTTCCATGTCTCCCTACTAAAGCCACTAGTCCTAAATCATATTTTTTTCCTCAGGAGGATGTTTCTCCATCACCGGAAGCTGACTCTACAGATGTTTTAGAGTTGAAAGAGATTCTGGCCTTGAAGATCATCAGGGGAAAATGGTTCTTTCTTGTCGATTGGAAGTGGTTCTGGCCACAAGAGAGGTCCTGGGCACTGGAGGCCAATACTCTGGACCAGGATCTTCTTTGGAGGTTTCTTCTGCCTAAAAAGAGGGGGAGGCCTAAGGGAAGGAGAGGCTGTGGGGGGGCACTCGTCTCTTCTCTTCCCGTATGCTGCCGGGAACGAGTGGCGCCGCGGTCTTCATGTCGGACTGCGGGCATGTTCATACTGTCAGCTGGGATTCACCTATCCACGCTCCTGCTCCTCTGTCTTATTCTGTCATCCAGTGCACGTGTTTCCGATTCCAAGGGCACACGCCTGCCGGGTTCTGATTGTATATCTCCTGGCCACTTCCTGTACTCTCTGCCGGATCTATCATGCTACTGCCATTGTGTTTCACTCCTGCCGTGTTTCTGATCCATGTTTGCCTGCCACCTGCCATGACCTGTCTGCCTGTCCCCAATTCTGTACCACACTGCACCCCAGCTGCCACTGCAAGCAAGTCGAATCAGGGGTAGCAACCTGTTACTCTCCCACTGCAGCAAGCCAAACCTGCCTTGCGGTGAGCTCTGGTAAAAAAACCAGGAGCTACTTAGACTCTGTTCCTTGATATGGCTTATATCACCACTTAAGGTGGTCCAGAGGATCCACACCTCAGGCCTGACATTACAGTAAGTCAGCAATTACAAAATTAATTCTATTGTTATTTTATGTGACAGAGTATTTGGCTGTATGTTTGTATGTATGTAACTTTGGCTGTATGTTTAGGGTCATTGTCCTGCTGGAAGGTGAACCTACGTCCCAATCTCAAGTCTTTTGCAGCCTGTAACAGGTTTTCCTCCAGGATTGCCCTGTATTTAGCTCCATTCATCTTCCCATCAACTCTGACCAGCTTCCCAGTCCCTGTTGAAGCAAAGCATCCCCATAGCATGATGCTGCCACCGCCAAGCTTCACGGGTAGCGATGGTGTGCTCAGGGTGATGTGCATTATTGACTTTTCTCTAAACATAGCATTTGCATTTAGGCTAAAAAGATAAAATGTTGGCTTTATCTGAGCAGAGCCTCTTCTTCCACATGCTTGCTGTGTCTCCTATGTACCTTTTTGCAAACTGCAAACGGGAATTCTTATGGTTTACTTTAAAAATGACTTTCTTCTTGCCATGCTTCCATAAAGGCCAGATTTGTGGAGCTTATGTCTGACCATGTAGACTCTGTGTACATATGTTTGTCATGTGCATGACCCTTTAATCTGATTTTTTTTCTATAAATTAACTTTTCTTTTTGGCTCAGACACTGCCTCAACTTTAAATTGTGTGTGCTATCTATACATCTATGTATCTGTTGGTGCAGATTAACAAGTGTTATTTTTTAGTTGGTCATGTTCGAAATTTGCAATTTCCTAACAAAATGTCTCCTATTCTCGTATTGTGCAATGAAATTGCAGATAACCTCGTACTTTTTCTGCTCCCTTAATCGCACTGAGACAGCGAAACAGGTCATTGCAATCATCTTTTACTGTGGATAATCAATCACACCATGGACATTTTCTCTCTTGTGTCTAAATATTTGTTGTAGTAAAACTGGGCTGTAGCTTGAAAGGACCATCAGTTGAGCCTGTTACATAAATTGTCTAAGATGAATAGACACTATTGACTCCTCCTGTGACAGAAGAGTGAAAAAGTGAAATTTCCTTTCTAACCTTAAAATGGAGGTAAGGTGTAACTGCGGAACTAAGTTTATTTATCAGAGAATTATATACTTAGCAATTTTCTGGTATGTACCCATTTCTAAAATTGCTACCTTTATAAGTCATGGTAAAAATGTTCCCATAACAAAGACAACAAGAATGTCCCAATACAGGGTGTTGTTTATGGAAGCCTATATTCTTCCTACAAAGCCTTTTATGGAATCTTGTTGCTGATGATTCTCAGTATTTTCTTAGTCAATTATCCAAACTTTCTGCTTATAATAAAGTGATTTTAGTAATAAACATTTTTTAAGGTATTGTTTTTATGGAGTTCATTGTGTGGAATAAATTACATGTTATCTTTATTCTGGTGATACCAAATGTATATAAAGTTTGTGATGCTTTACTAAACTTTTGAATTTTTTTTAAATTTGTTTTGCATTGCTATTTTCTGAGATCAATAACTTTTTTCTTTTTCCACCTAAGGACCTATGTGAGGGATTGATTTCTTTGTGGGCTGAACTGAAGCATTATTGGTATCAGTTTTTATTACTTTTTTGGGGGATGCAAGACTTTTATAGACGCAGCAATATCAGTTATGTTTACCTTTCTTATTTGTAAAATATGAAAAAGGGGTGCCTTACATTTTATTTTTGTATATTTTTAAAACATTTTACTTTTGTTTTTACTTGCATTTTTATCTTACATAGGGTATCTAGCCACTAGGGGGCCCAATCACTTTTACACTATTTTGTAATACTAATATATTGCAGAATAGCCAACAATTATATGGCTCTGCATCAGGCAGAGTGTGATAGTAGCAGAAAGATGGCAGGCTTAGATGATCTTATTAAACCTCTGACTGCAATGCAACCAGTCAGCGCACCACAATCGCAATGTGAGAAGAGGGGTGATCGGGAGATGGAAGGGGATGCCTCCCTCCTGTATAAATTCCTTGATGCTGTGGTCATGTTGACTGCAGCATCTCAGAGTTATTTCTGGTCCTTGGAAATGAAAGCAGGTGTCTGCTGTAACTAACCATGTACGGAGATAACTTAGCTTCTGAACCTCATACATCCTTACCCACCTCATACATCCTTACCAACCTCATGACTTAACTGTATGTCAAATGTTGGTAAGAGGTTAAATATGTAGTTGTTTTATGCACAAGGGTTTGGTCTTAAGTAGCAGAAGCTGTGCAACTAGGACACAGCCTTGATGCAGATGAACATGATGTTCCGTAGGGAATTCTAAGTGTTTGTTAATGGTAATGTATTTTTGTGATGTTACTTGCAAAACTGTACAGCCATTAACGATCAATTAGAAAACTGTACAGGCCACATTTAGGCTGAATCTTGACTGTATAGCTTCCATTACATGAGACTGTATGCTTTTATGTAAAATGACTGCATATTTTATAGTTTCCTACCATAGACTAAGTAGTATGACAGAAAAACCATGAGGAATTTCAGTTATTAAAATGTTTCTCCTCATAAGTGAATGATTGTATAATACAAAAAGAAGCCCTAGACTAGAAGTAAAGCAGAAGTTTTGGTATCTCCAGTTACACAAATACAGCATTAATTGAATTATTAATATAATTAAGACAATAGCATACAGAAAGAGAAAGGTGAAGCTCTCCAAAGATTAAAAGATTAGTGTTACTATTTTATTTTTAACATTATACTGTGTTTAGAACAGATAAAAAAGATAAAATGTGACATATATTTTAATTTGGACTTTGACTAATGGGAAAGTCAAGGAGTCACCATGTTCTAGCCCCAGTAAAAAAAAAAGATTGAGAAGTTCTGAACTACAGTATTCAAAGATATTACAAAATCTGTCATTCGGTGATACAAAAGGTGTTCTGTGCCATGACTAGTGTATAGTTGATGATGCTCTGGCTGTGAAGTCATCTATTCACCATTATATAACCTTCCCCATCCCACTTCCCAAAATAAAAGATGAAGACACTGATTTAACATCTTTATTAGTGTTGAGCGATTATTATCGACAAAGTTGAATTCGGCACGGTTTTTATGTTGATTTGATTTTTTAGATCACGCGATAATTTAGGTTAAATCTGCGCATAATCTATTAATTTTGCGCCATTTTCAGGCTTCCTGTCATTTTGACGGCCAGCAAATCGCTTACAGAAAATAGTTAGCATGGGTCGAGCTTGGTCGTGTGTAAACGCCCCATGAATGGGTGGTATGCGATTGTTCCCGATTTCGGGTAAACACCTCGGTTTTAAGGAACGGGCCTTTGTTCATGACAGTTGTGTGTTGGTACTTAGAAACCCTGGCTCTGTAAAAAATGATCGCGAACCAAAGACGACAGGCTCTTTAAAGGAAGTGGATATTGGCCCCCAGACTGTGTTTGAGTTTAGACCCTGCATTGAAATGGGTTTTTATTAACACTTTTTGGCCCGTTTTTTGGTGAAATATAACTTGTATGTTGTGCTGTCTGCACTTAAATTTGAATACAGCAATTTGTAGTCACCGCAGGTGTATTTGATAGGTGCAAAACTCACTTTTATGATCCGTTAATTTCAGATTAGGTGTTTTTTTTCACTTTGGGACAGGCCAGTTTGGGTTTATAGATCCACCTTGCACTTAAATTTGAATACGCAATTTTTCGTCACGCAGGTGTATTTGATAGGGGCAAAAAAACCTTTATTATCCGTATACATTTCAGATAGGTGGTTTTTTTTTTCATTTTTCCACAGGCCAGCTTTGTCATAAAACCCCCATGCACTTAAATTTGAATACAGCTATTTTGTAGTCACCGCAGGTGTATTTGATAGGTGCAAAACTTCCCTTTTATTATCCGTATACATTTTAGATTTGGTGTTTTTTTCACTATGGCGCAGGCAGATTTGTTCATAGATCCACCTTGCACTTAAATTTGAATACAGCAATTTTGTCGTCACCCCAGGTTTATTTGATAGGGTGAAAAACTCCACTTTTATTATCCGTATACATTTCAGATAGGTGTTTTTTCACTTTGCGCAGGCCAGCTTTGTTCATAGATCCCTTGCAGATAAATTGGAATACAGCAATTTTGTCGTCACCGCAGGTGTATTTGGGTAGGTGCAAAAAATACCTTTTATTATCCAAATAGTTTTAAATAGCTGTATTGGCACGTGGTGCGGCCCTAGTTTTTTCAATAGCCACGTTGTACGACAATTCTGACAGAAAAAAATTTTCTAGCAACTGTTCTCGTTTGTCATTGCTGCAAAAAACACAATTTCTCATCCGTGTAACTTCTGATAGTTTTATTGGGCTCGTTGAATCTCAGTTTTGCGCAGATAGCACACTTGTATGTTATTTTGTTGAAAACTATCAATTCCTAGTCCTACTGGGAATTTGTAAATCCTGGACTGAAGGAGGAACACTGTTGATTTTTTTCTTACTGGTTCTTCCACCAGACCGCAAATTTCACGGTATTCGCAAGAAACATTTCAGTTTTAATCCTAGTTTGGCTGTAGGAAATTAGAGAGATTTAAGAATAGCTGTGATTTGCCGTCTTTTAATAAGAGACTTTCCAAAACTCTTCCATACCTTCTCAAATTTTTATCTTTCTGAACATGGAGCGAAATGCAGGTGGTAAGCGAGCAAAGAGTGGGGTAGGACATGGAGGTAGAGGTACTAGAGAAGGTGTTCCTTCCAGTGCTGGCGACAACAAGCAAGCCAGTGGATCGTCGGTTGCAGGACCGTCAGGCCTGTCATCGCAGGTTGAGGGCCATGTGAACCTCAGTAATGAACAGCGTCGCCAATCTGTTCTTCAGTGGTTAATGCAACCTGCATCCAGCAGTCTTACCTCCTTGTCCTCCCAGTCATGGCCACAAATGTCATCATCAGCATCCGTCCAACATGAAGCAAAGGCAGCCCAAATGTCAACTCGTGTACCCACCACTGTGGATAATCCATTTTCTGAAGACCTCTTTGATGACAAAATGCGGTTGGGGTCAGAAGGCATGTTAAAAGATCAAGAGGCCAAGGAGGATGAATTTGTGTGCTCTGACGCCCAGTTACTGATGCCATCAAAGGAGGAGAAGAAAGCCGGTCAATCGGCAAAAATCCCGGGCGGCCGGCAACGCCTTGCAGTGCCTCTTGCTTGTAGCCCGCAGTTCCTGGATGCAGAATGTCAGGACGACCAAGTCACCTGTGTTGATGATGATGATGACGACATTGCGGATCCAACGTGGTCTTTTCAGCAGAATTTGCTTGCGAGCGCTTCATCACTTGACGACGAGGAAGACGATGGGGTAGTGTCAGTACGGGTCCCGCCTCAAAAAGGGAGAGGGCGCAGAAGTCGGCTGATATGATTCCGCCAGCCACGGTCAGCGGAAACCCCGCTCCTCGCTTATCGCCGACAAAAAGGGTCCAGGACCTCTCACGCCTGGGCCTTCATTGACCAAGCCTCTGATTGACCCAGCGATGTCATATGCCGCCTTTGCCTTAAACGCATCAGTAGAGGCAAGAATCTTAGGTGTTTAACCACCACCAACATGTCTAGTCACATGCAGCGATTGCATGAGTTGAAATGGAGGCAGCACTTGGCCAAAAAAGGCCACACCGATGCCGGGCTTCCAACCACTGTCACACCCTCTGCCTCCGCCTCCTCCTCCTCCGCCACCACCAAGCGTTTCTCAGCTGCCCATGTCTCTCAGAGTCATGATCAGGGATCAACCTCCGCTTCAGCCTCCACCGTCGACCGAGTACCACCAGCACCACAAGAGACCCATCCTACACCTTCTCCTTCCACCAGTTTGACGACCTGCATGCCGTACAGCGGCCAGTCTAGCAGCCAGCCTTCTGTCTTCCAGGTTTGGGAGCAAGAAGAACACTTTAACCCAAACCAGCCAAAGCCAAAAGCCTGAATGTTGGCATTGTCAGGCTTTTGGCCTTGGAAATGTTGCTTTTCCGTCTGGTGGACACAGATGGGTTCGCCATGTCATGGCCCTTGCCTGCCCCCAATACCAGATGCCGAGCGGGCATTTCTTTGCCAGAAAACCGCCCCTGCCCCCGGCGTCACGTGTCATCAAAAATTTTAAAGGGCGGTTGTTTGTTTCTGTGCCCGGGGGAAAAGGGTCCATTGCCCCCGCACATGGAAGGAAAAGCAGGGCCCAAGGCCCCATAATCTCTGGGACAGTCACTGGGTGAGCTGGGGGGGGTTTTGGTCTCTGGTGGTGCCCCGGTGGCTTCGGGCTCGGCGCAAGCTTTTTAAAAAAACCGAAGGGATGGGGCAGGGCTTTTTCCCCCCAAAGGGGCCCTTGGTGGAAATCACTTCCCCAAAGGGGAAAAACCCGGGCCGTGTTAAAATTTAAAAGTGCCCTTGGAGACCGCCCCAACCCCACGGGGTCGGGGAGCGGGGGAAGGCTCTCCCCCAACGAGCCCGAGAAATGGGGGGGGTAAACAAAAACCTTGTCCCAGAAGGTGGTGTCCCGAAAACGGTTTTAAATTTTCTGTGGCCCCCTTTAAAGATCGGTAAGCTGGAACCCACTTCCTTCCCTGGAAAAAGTCTGAAACCTCGTCGTCCAAAAAATTTTCCCTAAAGCGTACCCGGGTCGGGAAACTCCCCGTTGGGGAAGGTTGGGGGTTTCTGAGTTGACTTCCGGCGTTCGCCCCTTTTGTTCCCGTCCCCCCTGGCTGCTTTCCCAAGTATCGGGTCGGCCTCCCCTTTTAAACCCGTTTCATTGTTGACCGTGGAAAACACCCCGGGGAAATTTAAAACCCCCCCAATTGCTCAGCGATTGTGGGAAAGCAGCCCCAATCCATTACGCAGTAAAAAGAAAAACCATGGCCGGGACAAGCAGCGGTGCGGACTCGGGGTTTTTGGGGCCCCCGGAGGGGGGGGCGGGGGGGGAAAAGATTTTCTGCCCCGTCCTTGCCATTTTTAAAAGAACCCACCAAAATGGTGCCCGGACAATCCCTTGTCAGCATGGCCATTGTGGTGATTTAGTTCTGGAACGTTCGTGGACACTTGAAAATAGGTCCGCCCAAACGGGGGGGAGACGGACACAGATGCGGAAGGAGCCTTTCTTCCGTCGAATCACAAGGCCAAAATTTCACAATTTTATGGTCTTCATTGGCAGTGGTTCGGGGTCCAGGGCTAGTACAAGGCGGCGCATCAGCTCTCGGGGTGATCATCTGGGCAAGTCAGGGCTGTTTTGAAGCGTCCCGGGGAGGAAGCGGAGGAGGAGGGAGGTATTCCTGACACCGATTTACGACGTCCTCCCTTTGGGAAAGGGTTGGCGCGAATTTGAGGCGGGGGGGAAAATGGGGAAGGGTCATTTGGTGTGCCCCTGGGGCCCGAGGCTTGGAAATAAAGGCTCCATCTCTCAATGAGTGTTTGGGATGCTCCTTTCCCTCCAACATGATCCTCGCATTAAGGTATCAAAAATGAAAAAGTTACTGGGTGGCCCCCTTGGATCCCCGGTTACAAAACAAAAAAACAGCACTTTCCTTCCACCCACCCAAAAAGGAGTAAAATGCAGGAAAAGGAGACCTTGCTGATTGATCAAGGAGACATCGTTTTGTCGCTTCACGTTTTCAAATGTCAAGGTGGAACAAAGTCAGCGATGTACACAGTAGAGTGCCAAGTACCGCAGCGGCAGCAGCAGCAGGCAATGTGGCAGAAGCCTAAAGGGTGACCTCTGGCAATCTTTATTTTTCCACTTTACCCCCAACGATGTAAAAGCGGGGCCCCATCCAACACACAGGACCAGCTTAAGTATGGGGCAGACTATCTACGTCTCAACACCGATGTTTTTGTATGTGTTCCGGGCCCAAACAAATTTGGTATCCCCAAAAGGAGAATGGCCCCGGGTCATTGTCAGCCAAGGGTGTTGCCCGCCCAAGCCCGCGATATCTGAGGGACCTTAGCACAGCTGGAGGAGTCATTACAGACAAAAGCTCCCGGGTTTCCCAAGTAATTTGAGTTTTACTTCTTAAGATGATTCAGACATGGATCTTATGATTTTTGGCCCCAATTTCCGAGGTCACCGATATTGCGGTTCTTTTCCACATTCCTCTTTTAAAAGAAAAAAGGCCCCTTGAAAAATGTTTTTTAAAATGATCATTTCTCATGAATTTTTTTTCTCAGTTTCCAAAAGATCATTTTTGGTTTTTTTGGTGGGAGACTGAAAAGACCCCAAGGTTTCAGCCTATCATTTACTCCTTTATCTTTAAAATTTTTTTCGCTTTGTCAATGGTTTTGGGGTCATGTTGCGTGAGAACAGCTATAATCATGGTCCTTTGGAACAGAAATTGGTTCTAAGGGCATTTCCCCCCAAATTTTTTAAAAAAGTGGCTAGAAGTCTTTTTTTTAATTTTTGGGGTCAGTTGCTGTGAGATACAGCTAAAATCCTGGTCCTTTGGAACAAAAAAGGGGTCTAAGTGAATTTATCCCTCAAAATTTTTAACATGGCGAGAAGTCATTTTTTTTAATTTTTTTGGGTCATCTGCTTTGAAAATGCAGCAATCCCAACGGGCCCTATTCTAAAAAATGTGGTTTTTAAACAGACTTTTGGGTTTTTCCCACAATTGTCAAAAGTGGCTCGGGGGTTTCATGTTTTAAATTTTTTGGGAAATTTTGTTTTTGTGAAATGCAGCTAAACTACAGGTCCTATTCAAAAAAAATTTGGTTTCTCCCAGACTTTTTGTTTTTCAAAATTGTCACAAGGGGCTAAAGGGGCATGTTTTAAAATTTTTTTGGGGAATTTTCCCGTAAAAAGGGCAGCAATACAAACGGGTCCAAATTCTAAAAAATGGGGTTTTTAACAGACATTTGTTCTTCCAATTTTTCAAAAGGGGCCAAGGGTCATGTTTAAATTTTTTGGGGGGCATTTTGTTTGTAAAATGCCAACTAAAAACCCAGGTCCTATTCTAAAAAATGTTTTTTTCCTAAAGATTTTTGGGTTTTTTTCAAAATTGTCAAAAGTGGCCAAGGGCCCTGTTTTGAATTTTTTGGGGGTTTTTTTCTGTGAATCCCAGCTATACTCCGGGCCCCTATTCTAAAAAATGGGGTTTCAAACAGACATTTGTTCTTCACAATTGTCAAAAGGGGCTCGGGTTTATGGTGCTGTAAAAAAAAACAGGAATAGGTAGGACATTTTTTGATGGCAAAATTTTGGCAAAATTAAACTTTTTTTTAGCAAGATTTTTTAAAATAGCTAGTAATCCCTGAGTGTAAACAACCCATTTAATACAATAAAAAAAGAGAAAAAAAGGACGTGGGGGGAATTCCATCCTTTTTTAAAAAAATGTGTTTTCTAAATTAAACACTAAAAAACGGGCATGTAAAAAATTTAAAAACTTTTACAAAATTTTCCTTTAAAAATTACAATGGGAAGGTAAAAAAAAAGGAAAGATTTTTTGAAAACCAAAATTTTTAGGTTTAAAACCCCGGACAGGCAAAAAAAGCCCAAAATTTTTTAAAGGCCCTTTTTCCCGGGCACTTTTGAATCTGGGGGTCATGCAGTTTTGGGTTTCATGCTTTGGCCCAGGACAGGTCAAGCCCAATGCCCCATTCAACTAAAATGGTGGTTCAAAGACTCCTTTTCCCGGCACTTTTAATCTGTGGGTCAGACAGGTTTAATAGTCATACTGCGGTACAGGACAGGTATAGTCAATGTCCAGTTCAACTAAAAAGGTGGTTCAAAGACTCCTTTTTCCGGCACTTTTAATCTGGAGGTCAGACAGGTTTAATGGTCATACTGTGGTACAGAACAGGTATAGTCAATGTCCAGTTCAACTAAAATGGTGGTTCAAAGACTCCTTTTCCCAGCACTTTTTAATCTGTGGGTCAAACATGTTTAATGGTCATACTGTGGTAAAGGACACTTATAGTAAATGTCCAGTTCAAGTAAAATGATGGTTCAAATCATACTGCCTTCTGGCACTTTTTAATTTGTGGATCATGCAGGTTTAAGGGTCATGCTGTGGTACAAGACAGGGATAGTGAATGGTGTGTGACTTTTTTTCTGTTTCTTTTATAACCTAAGTGTGTTGCCCAAGATGTAGCACGTATCCATTTGACTGTTGTGGATGTTAATTCCAGCTTCTCCAGCCCTGTTTGGGTGTAAGAATGAATGTTTTGTTCCTCTCCCATAGACTTTAATGGTCATCGGCCATAATCTATTATCGACTATCGGAAATCGTCTTGATAATTGCCGATATCGACTATCGACTCGATGACGATAGTTGACGTAATCGCTCATCACTAATCTTTTTCTATATCAGCAAACAAAAACTGTTTTAAAAGCATATCAACATACAGTACAAGGATGTGAGGCAAGGACACTTTCCTTTAAAGCACTACCAAGTACCACAATCCTGCCACAACATGCCAACATGGCAGTTGACAAATACAGTATGTCTAGGGCACTGCATATTACATCTCCCAGTTCCCCTGGGACCTAGCCCTGTGGGAACACCCCTGCTCTATCTTAAAATCTCTATGCACAATAATCGAGGTTATCATACCTCCAATGGCCCAGTCTTTTCCACAATCCCAATATTTAAGTGCCCTGAAAGACCTCCCTACTGCAGGCTGTCTATCCATGACTTCAATTTTCAGAAGACAGTAGGGTGGCCCACAACTGGTCCAGCGGGATCTGATGTATAGTATCTCACAAAAGTGAGTACACCCCTCACATTTTTGTAAATATTGTATTATATATTTTCATGGGTCAGCATTGAAAGAAATTACACTTTGATACAATGTAAAGTACAGTGTACAGCTTGTATAACAGTGTAAATTTGGTGTGCCCTCAAAATAACTCTACACACAACCATCAATGTCTAAACTGCTGGCAACAAAAGTGAGTACACCCCTAGGTGAAAATCGTACATTTTCCCTCAACAGTGTTGTGTGACTCGTTAGTGTTACAAGGTCTTAGGTATGAATAAGCAGCAGCTGTGTTAAATTTGATGTTATTGCCCTCACACACACTGGTCACTGGAAGTTCAACATGGCACCTCATGGCAAAAAACTGTCTGAGGAGCTGAAAAAAAGAATTGTTGCTTTATATAAAGATGGCATAGGCTATAAGGAGATTGCCAACAACCTGAAACTGAGCTGCAGCACACTGGCCAAGACCATACAGCGGTTTATTAGGACAGGTTCAACTCAGAACAGGCCTCGCCATGGTAGATCAATGATTTATGAGTGCTGCCAGCATTGCTGCAGAGGTTAAAGTGGTGGTGGGGGTCAGCGTGTCAGTGCTCAGACCATATGCTACACACTGCGTCAAATTGGTCCTCATGGCTGTTGTTGCAGAAGGAAGCCTCTTCTAAAGATGATGCACAAGAAAGCTCGCAAACAGTTTGCTGAAGACAAACAGACTAAGGTCTGATGAGACCAAGATAGACTGATTTGGTCAGGCATGTGTGGTTGCAACCAATTGAGAAGTACAAAGACAAGTGTGTCTTGCCTATAGTCACTATATTTACTATTTTGCCATAGGAAAACTTAAACTCTATCAGTTCTCAATCTATAAAACACTAAAACGTATCTTTTATTATGTACTTAACCTCTATACACACTATTTAAAAACCTGATTTCTAACCTCTCAATTTTTCCCTTCCTACTTCTGAAGGAATAACTCCCTTTCCATTATCAAGTCTGGTGGAACCCCACCTACTAACAGGAAAACCTTATATATACAGTAATTTACTAACTCCAGTAAGGGATCCCAAGCCTCCTACTTGGGCAGTTATCCCTAATCTAATGGACATAAAACATATAAGGCTTCCTTGTAACACCCTCTGCAGCGGGTGATACTTTGTAGACAGAGGTGAGAAATCACATGTGACCGGACCTCTTACCCCTGATGAAGCCAGTTTAGCTGGTGAAACATGTTGGGGAGGTCAGGCATGACATTTTAAATTGTGATTTCTCACCTCTGTCTACAAAGTATCACCCGCTGCAGAGGGTGTTACAAGGAAGCCTTATATGTTTTATGTCCATTAGATTAGGGATAACTGCCCAAGTAGGATGCTTGGGATCCCTTACTGGAGTTAGTAAATTACTGTATATATAAGGTTTTCCTGTTAGTAGGTGGGGTTCCACCAGACTTGATAATGGAAAGGGAGTTATTCCTTCAGAAGTAGGAAGGGAAAAATTGAGAGGTTAGAAATCAGGTTTTTAAATAGTGTGTATAGAGGTTAAGTACATAATAAAAGTTACGTTTTAGTGTTTTATAGATTGAGAACTGATAGAGTTTAAGTTTGCCTATGGCAAAATAGTAAATATAGTGATTAATAGTCACTCTCTCTGTTCTCTTGCGAGATTCCCATTTTTTTGGAGATTATTTGCCTATAGTCAAGCATGGTGGGAGTGTCATGATTTGGGGCTGCATGAGTGCTGTCAGCTGTGGGGAGCTACAGTTTATTGAGGGAACCATAAATGCCAACATGTACTGTGATATGCTGAAGCAAAGCTTCAGAAACTGGGCCACGGGGCCATATGCCAACATGATAATGACTCTAAACACACTTCCAAGATGACCACTGCTTTGAGGGTAAAGGTCCTGGACTGGCAAAGCATGTCTCTAGACCTAAACCCTATTGAGCATCTGTGGGGCATCCTCAAATGGAAAGTGGAGGAGTACAAGGTTTTTACTTCCACCATCAATGTGATATTGTCATGGAGGAGTGGAAGAAGATTCCAGTGGCTGCAGCCTGTGAAGCTCTAGTGAACTCCATGCCCAAGAGAGACATTGCTGAAAAAAATAATGGTGGCCACACAAAATATTGAAACTTTGTGCACAATTTGTCCATTATCACTTAAGGGTGTACACACTTTTGTTGCCAGTGGTTTAGACATTAATGGCTGCTTGAGTTATTTTGAGAGCACACCAAATTTACACTGTTATACAAGCAGTACACTGACTACTTTACATTGTATCAAAGTGTCATATCTTCAGTTTTGTCCCATGAAATGATGTAATAGAATGTTTATAAAAATGTGAGGGGTGTACTCTCTTTTGTGAGATAATTTATCTTGCAGCCCCCAGATTTATCCACTTGACACCACTCCCTCAAACTGTACCAGCCCCACCTCTATATAATCCACTGTCTCTACCTATTAACCTTAGTAAAGAACCATCCAACTCCCAGCCTAACTCTCTGTAATGGTGGCCCTGCATCAAGCTATGCCCCACTAAGGTCTTCTCTACAGACAGAAACATGCCTGATTGGTCAGAACAGTTTTGCAGCTTTTAAAATATTAATTGTCACTGGCATTAGTAGAATCTTAAAAGGGTTTTGCCACAAAGGCATTTCATGCCTGGTTTGTCCTTCAGCTTTCAGTGTGCTCAAAAATGGGCATCTCTGATTTGTCATGTGACCCAGCAGGCTTGACATCAACAAACCTTTCCCCACAGTGTGCTCACTCTAGTCAAACAGTGGTCTATTTATATAGAAGAACTGTGAGTAGCTGCAATGTAGCTGAGTGGTTACTACTTCTGCCTGCGAAAATAGGGGTTCTAGGTTCAAGTCTCTGCGGGAGCCAAATGTGGATTTTTTTTTTCTCAATGCAGATATCTAATTGAGGTTTCTTTTTATTTATTTGCACTGTTTGACTAATTACTAAGGAGTACAGAGGACAGGAGTAGATTGACAGAACCTTGGGTTGAGCAGTGAGCAATCATTGCAGAAAATGACAAATCAGCACATAGATAGATAGATAGATAGATAGATAGATAGGATAGATAGATAGGGATATATATATATATATATATATATATATATATATATATATATATATATATATATATATATATATATAAGATAGATAGATAGATAGATAGATAGATAGATATATTATATATATATTTATACATATATGTATATTTATGTATATACACACACACACATTTTTTACAATGATATAATACCCCACTGTGGGAGTAATTCGTCTTAGGAGGAGTGAGCTATATTTAGGTGTTCATAGGGTCATGTGTAGAACAGCAGCAATCTATCAGGAATTGTCAAACTGTACAGTGGAGATTCACTTTATTGCGTAGGTGTGAATCTGCAAGCTATAAGCTCATATTCACCTGTTTCCTGCATGTTCAACAATTAGCAGCTTTTTACATAGCAATTCACATTTCATAGTTATATTTAAGAAACATTGAGGAAGATGTGCCTTATATTACTCATTATCGCTACCTCTTATACTCTCCAACTAGGGAAAAATTCCAACCTCTCAGTTCATCAAGTAAATACAAAACCAAAGATATCCCCATACAAATGACCAGAAGCAGCATTTAAAGTTGTCACATTTTCCAGGGTCAATAAGGATTGACACCGCAGACACCGGGTAGTTGTGGATCCTCTGGGCCAACCCGAGTGATAATGATATAGCAGACCACGCCAGAGAGCGGAGTCTAAGGGGCCCCCAGTCTTCACCGGAGCCCGCTGCAAGCCCAGACGGACTTAGCTGCGGGGAAACCCCAGTTTGCTACCCTTGCTACCCTTGTGGCTACTTGCGGTGACAGCCAAAGTGCATGACAAGGGACAACGGGCACAGGCAGAGGTGACAGGTCACAGGTAGCCGTAGACAGGTAGACAAAGTCCCGGACAGGCAGCAGAGTAGCATAACGGAAGGTAACAGCAGAAATGAGGTATCAGGAACATAGGTAGCATGAATAGCAACCTGGACACAGCAGGGTTAAACGTACACTGAAAGCTTGGTCCTAGGCAGGTAGCTGACAGGCAAGATGGCAGGTAACAGCAGAAACGGGTATCAAGACAACAGTAAAGGGAGCAGATCAGGAGTTCAGGTGGACAATCATTAACTGACACAGGTAACATATAAGTATAATGGCAGGTAACAGCAGGAACAGGAACCAGAGGTCAGGAGCTCAGATGGACATTAATGAACTGAACCTGAAGCAGAGGCAGGAAGTTCCTTAAATCACATCAGGTCGTAGGTCATTGGACAGGTAATTGGTACACTGTCCCTTTAAATCCAGACAAGCGTGCTCGTGCCCTAGGGAGGACGAATGCGTGCACAGAACACAGACAAGAATGTGGACTGGAGCAGGAGCGAGGACAGGTAAGTAGCAGCAGTAAAGACAAAGCAGAAAGTACAGGGACCTGGGGACAGACAGCAGTGACTGTGTTGCGCTTGGAGACAGGACCGCAGCAGGAGACAGCCATGTCTGTGGTCTGAAAGGAGGGCCGCAGCATGGACCATGACAAAAGTTATTATAGGATGTGTATGGTCAGGGCTGCCGACAGAAATTTCAGGGCCCCATACAACGGAAGCGTCTGGGCCCCCCACAAACCCCACCCCCAAACAACCCATTCGTCCCGCCCCCAGCAATCCCAACACCCCGCCCCCAGAAAAAATGCAATTGCACCATTGTTTTTGGATTTAGTTCTTGCTGGATTTTGCAACGTACAGTTTATCTGTATTGTTCGGCCCAGCAAATACCACCACCTGATTACCACTATCATATCACTGATCAAACCACTATACCCAGACCAATATTGCCAAACAACAATAATATACTAAGACCATATAATACTACCACATCACCACCATAAAGATGTTGACTAATGCCATCATACTGTCACTGAATAAAATTCATTACAATAAGACCAATATTACTGGCACTCAGTGACCATATAGTGGTAGATACAAGTACACACAGCGCAGTTACATTTAGTGACTTACTGTTGACGTCTTGTCTGATGAGCCGTTCACGGTCCCTTTTCTTCTGCGTTCGCTCTAGACCGCCATGATGACTTCTCACGATCCATCCCTGCAGAATTCACAACACAAACACCCGAGACTCCTCTTTTTTTTTTTTATCATCTTCCTACCGGTGCCCGCCCCCTATGAATAAATTCCCCATCCATAGGGCCCCAAATGGCAATAATTACTCCCTTGGTGCCCTAGTAGTAAGTTATATAGTCCCCCCAAAGGTAGATAGGTAGTGGGCCCCCTGTAGGTAGGTAGCCGTGTAGTGGGCAGGTAAGGGTATCTCCCGTAGGTAGAAGGGTAGGTAGCCAAGTAGGTGGGTAGCAGATATTCAGGTAGCCAGTGAGGTAGCCTGCTGGTTGCCGGTTTGCCAGGGAGGTGGGTAGCCAGGGGCGTGGGTAGCCTGGCAGCCAGAGGCGTGGGTGGGTAGATAGCCATATCACACAGCTGGAGGGACACATGGCTATGGGGCCCTCTTACATGACTGTGGGGCAGAGGCAGGGACATATGGCTGCGGGTGGGGGGCAGGGACACATGGCTGCGGAGGAGGAGGACCCCCCCCATGATAATGCAGAGCTGGGGGAGGAGGCCCACCCCCATGATAATGCAGGGCTGGGGGAGGAGGGCCCCCTCACATGTGGTGCAGGGCTGTGGGAGGAGGGCCCCCCCCAGATGGTAATGCAGGGCTGGGGGGAGAAAGGAGAACTACTGGGAGGGGGTCCGGCTCCCGGTTACAGCTGCACCGTGCGTGCACAGACATGCTGTTTGTACTTACATGTCCTGCGCTGTAACCGGAGCAGGGACCTCCTTTTGCTATCCGCGCGCGCGGTGTACTGCTCAGCGGCAGGATGCAGAACACTTTGAACTTGTGAGGCCCCGCCCCGAGGGGCGGGGCCTCACGGATTCACGTTCTGAATCCTGCCCACAGACAGAGGAGGAGGGCCCGGCTCCGGCTACAGCGCGCAGGAACTGTAAGTACAAACTCCCTTTGGATAGGAGGCGGAGCGCAGCTGTGGCCGGGAGCGCGGGCCCCCTCCCAGAAGCGCGGGCCCCCTCCCAGCAGCGCCGCCACCACTCGCCAACCTGCCGCCGGGCGGCGGCCGGGTCCTGTATTGAGATTGGCGCTCAGATGCGCCTATCTCTGATCTATAATGTGAAATAAGGGGCCTGCTTGCTGCGGGCCCCTTATTTCACCGGGCCCCATACAGGAGTACCCCCTGTACCCCCTGTATGGTGGCCCTGTGTATGGTTATGCATTCCAGGGCCTATCTGAGCACAGAATTACAGAGAATTTGCTTTGTGCACATTTTTCAGAAGCTGCTAGCAAACAATGCGTATTTTGAGTTATTGGTGCAGGTTCTGCCCCCCTTCCTCTTTCATCTGCACCCTGCTCTCTCCTGGGGCTTCAGATAGGAGTTAGGGAGCAGTGAAGCAGAATGACAACACAGGACCTGAATCCAGCCAGGAGTAAAGAGCCCATAAATCATTCCACACCGATCTGTGTACAAGAGGCAGACACTACACATAGAGTAAACAGTATCACAGTCAAGGAGCCAGGGACAGAGAGAATGACAGCAGTAAAAGTAATTGGGAAAAAAGACATATGGAGTTATAATGTGGATCCACGATATAGTTTATATTGGGGGAAGATAGAAGGATAAACAACAAAGCTGCCAACTGTCCGCTGTGCCCATGATTACAGCAGCCAATTTCATACGTGTCACAATAAATTTCTGCCCCTGAAACTGGTCCAGGTTTTTTATATAAGCCAACAGCACAGTCCTACTCCTCTTGTTCTGGACATTTTTCAGTTCTTGCTGTTTAACCTATGTAAAACAGGAGATGAAACAAAATCAGTGTAAAAAAGTACAGAATCAATATCACAATTATTTACAATAAAAAGGGCAAAGTTATATTATCAGGACACGGTCAGAAACAGATATTTCCATTGGAAAAATCAGTTCCGGATGACAAATCGACAAAAAAAATTTGGGGCAATACCCATGGAGTGTGCTGTAGATTTTTCACTTAATATTTGGTAGACTTGGCTGCCATTTTAGGTCTGGTTGATTAGCTATATTCATCTATAAGCCTTTCACACTATGCAACTATCACAATGAGACCATATATTATAATAGCAACACATGGTTACCTTGATATTAAAGGGGATTTTTCATCTAGCTTTTTCACGGAGCCTGTTCTTCACAGCCAGCTTCAGGCTCCTACTTCCTGTTCAGGTTGTGGGTGGTTCTACAGCAGCGACTGTATTCCCAGCTGAGCCTATTATAGGGACATTGGTGATGGAGGGATTTTAACACCAGGGCACAAGGCTACAGTGCTCTGAAGGGTTAGCATTTGTAAGTAAGAAAAATAAGCTGCTGTTAAGACAAAGCAACGAGTGGCATCACCATCCCTGCCAGGGCTGATAGAGCAGAAAGAGGTGGTCGGTAACTACAGAAACTTGAATAAACAGGCAGGAGATAAGAACTGCTCTAACTGTGAAATTAAGTTAAAACAGAACAGCAATGTATTTGGTAATAATCTTGCCTACATGTCTCAAACTAAACAAATACGGTGGAAATACCCCTTTAAATTTTTCCTCTCCAGTTCAAACTTCAACTAATTATAGTCATTGTTTGTAAGGCTGAAAAAAGACGGACGTCCATTCAGTTCAGCCTATTGTGCTAAAGTGTTAATCCAGAGAAAAGCAAAACCCCCATGAGGTAGAAGCCAATTGTCCTCATTTTAAGGAAAAAATTCCTCCCCGACTCCAATCTGGCAATCAGAATAAATCCCTGGATTAACGACCCTCCTCCAGAGTCCTAGTCACTATAACTTGTTATATTATTACACTCTAGAAATGCATCCAGACAATTTTTGTACTCTGTTAGTGAATTCACCTTGACAAGTTCCTCTGGCAGAGAATTCCACAGTCTCACTACTCTAACAGTAAAGAATCCCTTTTTATGATTATGTAGAAACTTTCTTTCCTCAAAACATAGACGATGCCCCCTTGTTCTGGATACAATCCTGGGTATAAATAAATCTTGGGAGAGATCTCTATATTGACCTTTGATATATTTATACATATTTATTACGTCCCCCCGAAGCCGTCTTTTCTCTAAACTAAATAACTCTAATTTTGCTAATCTTTCTGGGTATTGTAGTCCACCCAGTCCTTTTATTATTTTTGTTGTCTGCCTTTGAATCTTTTCAAGCTCTACAATGTCTTTTCTGTGCACTGGTGCCCATAACTGTACACAATATTCCAGGTGTGGTCTGACCAGTGACTTGTCTATTGGGAGAATAATGTTCTCATCATGTGCATCTATGCCCCTTTGAATACAACCCATGATCCTATTTGCCTTGGCAGCTGCTGCCTGACACTGGCTGCTACAATTAATTTTACTGTCCACTAAGATTCACAAGTCCTTCTCCATCTGAAGAAGTGCGATTTTGCACGTAACGCGTAACTTCTGCCAATAAACACGATATTTTTATCTGTTTCTATTAACATTGGAGTCTCTGCACTATTTTGGAACCACATAGCTGTTGACATTTTAGTGGGTTAACTATTGGGATTTTTCTCAGTTTTACTCAAGCCCTGCTCCAGGTAACTTTTACCCAGAGTTTTTACATGTAAAAAAGTAATTATGAATAGATTCTAGATTCTTTCTACCTACAGTGTCTTGCGAAAGTATTTGGCCCCCTTGGACTTATCAACCTTTTGCCACATTTCTGGTTTCAAACATAAAGATATAAAATTTTAATTTTTTTGTGAAGAATCAACAACAAGTGGGACACAATTGTGAAGTAGAACAAAATGTATTGGATATTTTAAACTTTTGTAAAAAAAATAAAAAACTGAAAAGTGGGGCGTGCAATATTATTCGGCCTCCTTACTTTCAGTGCAGAAGTTCAGTGAGGATCTCTGAATGATCCAATCTTGTCCTATATGACTGATGATGATAAATATAATCCACCTGTGTGTAATCAAGTCTCCGTATAAATGCACCTGCTCTGTGATAGTCTCAGAGTTCTGTTTAAAGCGCAGAGAGCATCATGAAGACCAAGGAACACACCAGGCAGGTCTGTGATACTGTTGTGGAGAAGTTTAAAGCTAGATTTGGATAGAAAAAGATTTCCCAAAATTTAAACATCCCAAGGAGCACTGTGCAAGCAATCATATTGAAACGGAAGGAGTATCAGACCATTGCAAATCTACCAAGAGCCGGCCGTCCCTCTAAACTTTCATCTCAAACAAGGAGAAGACTGATCAGAGATGCAGCCAAGAGGCCCATGATCACTCTGGATGAACTGCAGAGATCTACAGCTGAGGTGGGAAAGTCTGTCCATAGGACAACAATCAGTCGTACACTGCACAAATCTGGCCTTTATGGAAGAGTGGCAAGAAGAAAGCCATTTCTCAAAGATATCCATAAAAAGTCTTGTTTAAAGTTTGCCACAAGCCACCTGGGAGACACCAAACATGTGGAAGAAGGGGCTCTGCTCAGATGAAACCAAAATCAAACTTTTTGGCCACAATGCAAAACGATATGTTTGGCGTAAAAGCAACACAGCTCATCACCCTGAACACACCATCCCCACTGTCAAACATGGTGGTGGCAGCATCATGGTTTGGGCCTGCTTTTCTTCAGCAGGGACAGGGAAGATGGTTAAAATTGATGGGAAGATGGATGGAGCCAAATACAGGACCATTCTGGAAGAAAACCTGTTGGAGTCTGCAAAAGACCTGAGACTGGGACGGAGATTTATCTTCCAACAAGACAATGATCCCAAACATAAAGCAAAATCTACAATGGAATGGTTCACAAATAAACGTATCCAGGTGTTAGAATGGCCAAGTCACAGTCCAGACCTGAATCCAATGGAGAATCTGTGGAAAGAGCTGAAAACTGCTGTTCACAAATGCTTTCCATCCAACCTCACTGAACTCAAGCTTTTTTCCAAGGAAGAATGGACAAAACTGATAGAGACAAACCCCAAGCGACTTGCAGCTGTAATCGCAGCAAAAGGTGGCGCTACAAAGTATTAACTTAAGGGGGCTGAATAATTGTGCACGCCCCACTTTTCAATTTTTAATTTTTTACAAAAGTATAAAATATCCAATACATTTCATTCCACTTAACAATTGTGTCCCACTTGTTGTTGATTCTTCACAAAAAATTTAAATTTTATATCTTTATGTTTGAAGCCTGAAATGTAGCAAAAGGTTGAAAAGTTCAATGGGGCCGAATACTTTCGCAAGGCACTGTATGTGCATAACCTTGTATTTATCCATGTTATACCTCATCTGCCACTTCTCTACCCAGATCTCCAACTAATCCAGATTTGTTTGTAGATCATCTGCAAAGATTGATTTCCTACTGCAAACCATGTGTAAGATTATTAATGAATATATAAAAGAGAATAGGGCCTAATACTGACCCCGGTGGTAAACCACTAGTAATAGGGATGCAGTCCAAATATGTACGATCAATCACCATCCTTTGTTTTCTATCAGTGAGCCATTCTCATTTTAGTTATTAACCTTCTTTGTAGTACAATATCAAATGCTTTAGAAAAATCCAGATTTATGACATCCAATGCCTCACCCTAATCCAATCTATAACTAACCTCCTCATAGAAGCTGATGAGACCTGAGACGTGAGTCCTGATCCTTCATAAACCCATGCTGAAACAGTTATACATTTATTTTCAGGGAGAGTCTTCAGTACAGCATCTCTAAGAAAACCTTCAAACAATTTACCTACATTAACAGTTAAACTTACCGGCCTATAGTTTCCAGGATCACTTTTTGAATATTGATGACACATTTGTGATGCACCAATCCTTTGGGACATACCCTGTTACTATACACTTATTAAAAATATTAAAAATAAGGGCCCCTCTATCACAGGCCTGTCTATAAATGTCTATCACATTGCTTCTAAAATACGTCTCACAGGGAAAAAGGCTATACCTCTATCTATCTGTAACTATCTACTTATTTTGGCTCCTCTACTGCATGGATTTTTTAAATTATATTGCTCACATCACAAACTCTTGCTGAGCTACTTGTTATTTGTATAGTTATCCTGCATTTAATAAGGAATGCTTAAAGGGGTTGTATCGCTACAAAGATCATGTCTCAGATTATGGGGACAGTAAAATTAAGCACTTTTGTAATTGGATTGCATTACCTCAGTCACTTGGTTTAGCAGATATGAGCTTTTCTGTAAATCTGTATTCTATTCCTGCTGCTGCTAGTCGGGACACACCGCCTTTTCTGTGATTGGCTAGTCGGGACACACCCCAGTTTAATTTCGCCCCTAAACACGCCCTCTGCACTGTGATTGGCTGCCTGCAAACTCTGTGTTTTCTCCCCTCTGAGCTGTTAAAACCGAAAGTAAAACCAAGGGCTACTGTCTCTATACTCATCTCCCAGCTCTAGGGTGAATGATCTGACTAATTACTGGCTGTTTAAGTCACAGATACCATCATATAACACAGTGTTACATCCACAGTTCCCTCCATATACCACAGTCTTCTGACTGATAACAGATGGTGAGGGGGAAGGGTGCAGTGTGCTTCCTCACATGTGTTTCATCAGTTCAGGCTGTGTGTATAACTGGTTATAGCACAGCAAGGAGCTTGTGGAGCCTGAAGCATGCAGGAGGCTGCAGATCTCTTCTCTCCAGACATCCTTCTGCTTCGGCTACCTCACACAGAATGATGATGTCACAGCTTCAGTGAGGGGAGACACATCTCCTGGCAGCAGAGACAAGCCTCCTGGCAGGAGAGGCACGCCTGCTGAGAGAAGAGACTTGCCCCTTGATTTCAAATTTAATCTCATCGAATCAGCTCAAGAGCACAAACAGTTCAAACGATAACACCCCTTTAAATCCACAGGCAACATAGTCTATAACTAATGTTGCCCACATGGGTTCCTATTTGGTTTGACACTGGTTTGACTGAACTTGTGAAAACAGAACTTGAGAAAACATTTAGGTTCAGGATGTCCTAAACCATAAGGTTTTCTGTAAGGGTATGTTCACACGGTGTCTTGTACCTGTGTGCGCAGCATGACCACTTATTTAGAAGAACGCGCTGATCAGCACATTACTCTAAAGCACGGGGCGGGGGGGGGGGGGGCAGCCCTCGGCCAGCCCCATTCATTTTCATTATCCCTCCCTCTATGAGAGCTATGATTACTGTAATTACAGGACATATTTTGAGGTGCATTGCAGGGCAATTACGACCCAAAATACATCCTGAAAGACGCCATGTGAACATACCATAACCTTAACCTCAAGAAAATTTAATTAAACTCTGTGATTATCCAAAACCAGAAACAACAAAAGAAAGCTTAACTTTTAATTATATAATATTCACAAAAAAGATAGACTCACCATAGATGAGCATCACATCGCCTGAGTCATCACAAACATCAGGCATTGGTGACGGAGGCAATAGTAGATGCCCAAGCTTGAAGCAAAAGGGCAGAATAGGTATCCAGGCTATGCTGTCCCTTATAAAAAAAAAATTATCAATGCCCTTGGCGGGGCAATCGCTCCGACAAGAGCAGAACTTCCCCTGTTATACCCTGAAAAATTCCCTAATGCTATAACACAGCAACAATATTTAATATACTGTGATTATCAAAATATTACATTGATAAAAGTCCAAACGTATTTCGTTCAGCAGGAGCAGAACTCATCAGTGGGCATACAAAGAATGTAGATATTCCACAGCAACTAGAAGGGTGATGTGGGGTAAGCCTAGTGTGCCCCATAAGATGACCCAAATATCTGTGTCAGAATCCATGTTTAAAAAAGGCGCAGTACAACCCGCAGTAACAATACTCCAATCACATAGAGTCTCTTCAGCTGTGAATGCTTTTCCATAATACATTAGAACTTGAGTTTCAGTCCTTAAGGGTACATTCACACGGTGCCTTGCGCGCCGCATGACGCCGTGTGTGTTCTTCCAAAGCACAGAGGGGGCCGGCCCCATTCACTTTTGTTATCCCTGCCGTGTATATGCTGGAAAGAAGTGACATGTCACTTCTTTTCCCCGGCGTTCAAAACACAGCAGGGAAGACGGCATGTAATCATAGCTCTCCATGAGAGCTATGATTACCGTAGTTACAGGGCGTATTTTGGGGAGTAATTGCGCTGCAATGCACCCCGAAATAAGCCCTGAAATAAGCTGTGTAAACATACCCTTCAGTTTTGTGATATTACTGACAAACGAATAAACTAAAGTACAGTGACAGAGTTACTGACCCACAACCTTGATCTAAAGAAGCATGCTTTTGTATTCAGCACCTGTGTGTACAGATTCTTTCTGCTCATACACCCACACTTCCCTCCCCTGAGGAGTGTATTATAGTAGTCAAAGACCATTTATATATTAAAGCTATGGTAATCTATTCTACAGAGGCTGGTATTGCCAATCAGGTCTATCAAACAGAACATTGATTTAAAATGTACATCTAATAAAAAAAACTAAATAAAAAAAAAACCTAAACTTCAATGGACTTGGAACACCATTAGAAGGCCGTAAAAAGAAAACCCTTACCATAAATGGTGAGTTTTGCCAAATTAAATGTCAATCTGAATCCGTAGCGCAACACTATCCATAATGAGTAGAGACACCTCTTAGCTACCACTATACAGTGTGCTAATCTTTCTGCACGACAAACAGGTACATTGTTAACAAAAACATCAAATCACACAATACATTTATTGCTTACAAAGCAGGAAAAAAGAGGCTAAGTGAATTACAGTCTTGTACAATTTTATCTCAGCCTGTCTGTATTTTAATACTGTTATGTCTTTATAAAAAATGATCCAGGGGATGTATAAAGGTTTGTGCCACATATCTGTCAAATTCTGCTATCTTACCTGTTTATCCTATTAGTCCAATTTAAAAGGCCTTACTGTTTATATACTTCTTTCTATTTACTTCTGTCTAGTTTATCTGTAAGGAAAACTGATCTCTCAGTCTGTCTGTTTACTCCTTTCTTCTACTTGTCAAATAATTTAACTCTCTTTACCTATTCATCTTTTCAGAATATCCCCTCTGAATGTATCTATACACATTCCACTGTTGCTTTATGCTTATGCATATTTTAACTGGTATTTTCACTTGTAGATGTTTCCTATCATCACTTTATTTACAGCTGCAAATAAATGTATTCATCCCCTGTTCCAAATTAAGTTTATTTACAAAACTTACAAACTTCTAGTTGTATGCGAAAAAACGAAACAAACAAGAACTATATAAATAACTCAATGCAGCTCATCTAAAAATAGTTGTTTTTTTTCCACATTCATCTCAAAATGATATAATGAATACTACAGTCCTAGAATTATTGAACCCCCTCACAACAAGTGTCCTTAGTACTTAGTACAGCACCTTTTGCTGTAATGTCATGCTGTAAACACTGCAGAGAATAGAGGACTAAAACATAACCTTTAATCTAATCCATTAAAAATACAAAAAACATACATAAATCATATAGGAATATGATAAAACAAATTACAATATTATCAACAGCACACTCACGTAACTAAACAGGGTATTTCTGTATGTAGTTTATGGAACTGATGGACATAGTCAAGCTGAATCCACAGTAGGCGATAATCCTCGATAATAAGAAAAAAAAAGAGGGAAACAATAAGGTATCGAAGACCTACACTCTCACTAAAAATTAACCCTACTTAATTAGCTGGGGAACTGATCCAACAAGGACGCCCCCTCTTACCAGGGGGCGAACCCTATAAAGCACTAAGCTATACAAGAAAATAAATGACCAAAAAATTTATAGTGGCCCAAACATAATCATAAACGCCACACAGCCAGAAAATCACGCAACACATTTTCCCATAAAAAGTCTAATAGATCAGGGGCACGATAACAAAAAATCAAAAAACAATATGCATAGCCAGACACCAGTTTCTGGCAGCATCCCTGTAGAATCTTGGACCATTTCTCATGGCCATCGCCTACTGTTTATTAATTTTCTTATGTTTGCATGCTGTAACCACCTTCTTCAAAACGCAAGATACATTTCTTTTGGAGTTTAAAGCAGGCGACTGTGACGGTAACTCAGGGACCTTCCAGAACTTCTAAAACCAAGCCCTGGTGGACTTTCAGGTATATTTGGGGTCATTATCTTGTTGGACAGTCCAATGCAAGAGCAGTGCTAGAATTGATTGGACCCCACCTAATGACAAGAAACAGAAACAGCACAAGTAGGAGTAATTAAAAGTATGGATAATGGTGCCATATATCAGAGAAGGGCAATACATTACATGGAAATCCCTAAAGAAGCATTTATGCTATCTATCATACATGAAAAAACTTTGAGATTCTTGGTTCACATATTTTTGATCGAAAAATGCTTAAGCTGCCCATGAACTTACAATGTGATCTCAGGTCGGGCAGTCCTACACTATCTTTACCTCTCAATGGAGCCAAATCCAGGCCTCTCACTGGGTCAACCGACCTCCATTATCCAGAGAGAAAGAAAATAAAAAAAACATCAAACCTGCAAGCTGCACTCTTATAACAGCCTGTAAAAGTGGGTGTGGTGCAGAAAAACCAAAATGGAGGCACCCCTTCCTCCCCATATAGATTAAAAGCAATATACGCCAAATACAACGTATGGTTCTGCACAAAAAAACATTTCTAAAAAAACACTATGCAAACCTAGGTGCCACTGGCAGGGTTGCAGCACATATATATATATATATATATACACACACACACACCACTACCAGCGGCACACGACTGCAAAAAGGGCAATACATTACATGGAAATCCCTAAAGAAGCATTTATGCTCTCTATCATACATGAAAAAACTTTGAGATTCTTGATTCACATATTTTTGATCAAAAAATGCTTAAGCTGCCAACGAACTTACAACGTGATCTCAGGTCGGGCAGTCCTACGCTATCTTTACCTCTCAATATATATATGTGCCGCAACCCTGCCAGTGGCACCTAGGTTCGCATAGTGTTTTTTCAGAAATGTTTTTTGGTTTGGTTTTCTGCACCACGCCCACTTTCACAGGCTGTTATAACAGTGCAGCTTGCAGGTTTGGTGTTTTTTTATTTTCTCTGGATAATGGAGGTCGGTTGACCCAGTGAGAGGCCTGGATTTGGCTCTATTGAGAGGTAAAGATAGCGTAGGACTGCCCGACCTGAGATCACGTTGTAAGTTCGTGGGCAGCTTAAGCATTTTTTGATCAAAAATATGTGAACCAAGAATCTCAAAGTTTTTTCATATATCAGAGAACTCACATTGTAGTGCTAGATAGCAAAAAGCCACCAGCCTGCTATTTCCTAAAATATTTCTAAACATTTTTGAACCTAAGTGGGTTGCTATGGCTATAGTTACATCCATGGTTTAATGATATGCAAGTATACCCAAGCTTTAGCTTCCTCACAGAAGGCTTGACATTCTCTCCTAGTATTTCCTGATGCTTGATTAAATCCAATGTGCCCTCCACACACTGCAGGTTTCCACTGCCAAAGGAAACAAAGCAGCCTCAGAACATCACTAGATCACCACTATGCTACTCTGTATTCAGGTTGTTCTTTTCAGAAAATGCTTTAGTATGCCTCATCCATAAATACTGCTTAATCATAGGCCCTAAAAAAGTTCTAATTTTGTTTCATGGTGCCACAGAATTTTTAAGATTCTGTAGGCAGTGGCCTGGTGATGCTTTGGGACTACTTTGCTATTGCTGGTACTGATAGATGGATTCAGTCAATTTCATCAGGAAATCCCAGAAGAAAATTTAGGGAGACATGTATGAACGGAGCTGCTTGTCTTTTCAGCCCGACATCTAGCGCAACCCCGTTCGTTATATTTTTAAATCGCCCACACGCCAATATCAGGCGCTTTATAGAGCGCCCGCGGCACTTTGTAATGCAGGGGGCGTGCGGGAGGCGGGGCGCGCTAGAACCATGCGAAGCTATAGATTTATAGCTTCAGTACGGCAATTCCAAGCGCATTACTGCTGTAACAGGTAAACCACTTTCAAAGTGGTTTACCTAATCCAGAATTGTTGTTTATGCTCTAGAATGCACCTGATTTATGACCCGCAGTAGAGCGGGTTCATAAATCAGGCGCATTCTACAGTATTCTTATGCACAGAAAAATTGGCATCTAAGCGCCATTAATCATACATGTCGCCCTTAAGACTTGGTTGCAGAAGAAGTTCTAGAAGATTTTAGAGTGTCCGCCACAGTCAACAGACTTGAACCCCATCTTTTGTAGGATTTGAAGAAGATGGAATATTAGTGAACTAGTGGTCATTTCCCATGAACAACAGGCTATGAGTCTTTAGAAACTCTAGCTGATCCATTTACCAGATCTACTGGTCCTCAAGCCAAAGGATGCATAGAGAAGGAAACGCTTGTGAAACTATGTGTGTGTTTTGTATATTGGGTTTAATGTTCAGCTTTTGCATATATGCTGTACACAGTATATGGACACTGCACAATATACCTACTTGCAAAGCGTTCAACCTTATAATGGTTTCCATTTTGATTTTTCTTGTTTCTATCATGGTTCTCTGCTACATTTCATGTATTTTCTATTCATCTATTAACAGAGCAACGTTTGTCTCATCAAGAAAGAATAGTCCACAGCATCCTGTCTATGCGTGGTTATAGATGAAAGCAATTTGCCTATGGAAGTTATACAGATACTGTAGGCTATAAAAATATAAATAATTGGTTGTAAGAACAGATTCTTCAGTTTATAAATATAACATACAAATCTCTTCTCCAGATATGAAAGCAGAAGCCAATCTCAAATATATGTGAGCTAAATCCCACAATTGTAAGCCTGTTTGGAAGGTTAAAAAAGCATTACACTAGAGAACAACTAAAATTTCAGAGACAGGAAGAAGCTGCACCAAATTTATCCTAGTGGATATGCTGTAAAATAGATTTGGTACATAGTGCTAAATACACTATCTTGGCCGCATCTTTTTATCGTTACTTCACCTTTTGGTTGGCTTACTTTACATCAGTATTTTGCACTACAATAAAAGTCGCTCCATTAATAAATGTGGTGCATCTTAGGACTCACCACCTTTAGTCATATCACGTTTTCTTGGCACTTTTCAAAACTGTCCACTGAGGCACAGAATGGGCAACATGTATGAAATTTGGCATGTTAATGGCAGATTTCATGTGAATAATAATAGCCTAGGATGTGCCTGATTTATCAACCCGCTCTACAGCAGATCATAAATCAAGCGCATTCTAGCGCTTGGTACGACATTTCTGGCTCAGGTAAACCACTTTGAAAGTGCTCTACCTGTTCCAGCTGTAATGCACCTAGAAATGCCGTAGCGTAGCTATAAATATGTAGTGCTGCTACTTTTATAGTGCGCCCTGCCTCCCGCACGCCCCCCAAGATCATGCGCCTGATTCTGGCATACGGGAGCTATTTGAGTGAAGTGAATGGGGCTGCGCTGGATATCGGCTGAAAAGACGGCGGATATCTGGCGCAGCCCCGTTCATGCATGCCGCCCAAAGTGTCTAAACACAAAATAAATATGGGAATGGCATATTCCCTGTTTGTTGATCCAATTATAGGGGATATGCACTGAGACTGAAGTTGGGAGGCTGGAAAGCAAAGTACAACAAGGAATTCTGGGACTTGGAATTTTACAGTGCAAGGGGGAAAAGTTTTCAAACATAAAAAAATTGCTCAGCTCCAGAGAAGCAAGAAAACATACAGTGCAAATTAGCATATGAAGTAGAAGACAGAAATTTATGGAGACTCAAACAAGCTATTTAAGAAGTTTTTTGTGTTTTGCTGTCACTCACCCCTTTCAGGGAAAGTCCATTCATGTGCAGATTCCCTGAGCTTTCGTCTTAGACTGCACGGAAAATATTCATGACACATTCCACTCAGTGATAGAGAGAACTGTGTTGCAGCACAGTCCTCTTTAACTACCTGTCCTGATCTCTATATTCACTGCAGGGAGGATATAGAAAGTGACAGACAGAACAATTTTGAAGAAGCAGGTAACACCTAAACCCAAGTGGAAAAGGATACACTGTCCTAGACCACAAAATATATGAACATGCTCTTTTCACTACCCTATACTACCAAGAGCTTAGACAGTAAAACCTTTTTCTGCCCTAGTTTACTCAAATACTGAAATTAACCAATTTTGTGTCTTAAATCCCCAGGGATACACTTTACTGCCATAGACCTCAAGGGTTGCAAACCTTAACCTATTTTTCTGCATTATACTACCACAGATGCTGACTAACCCACTAAGCAGCCTAGACCACCCTCTTCCTAGGCCATCAATCTTGTCAGAACATGTTTCCCCTTAAAATGGCATCAGTACCTGACCTTTGTGCACCCTGTAGTTTCATAAGATGCCTTCAGTAGCACATGTTCCCTACTTATGTCATATGCCATTTTACTTTAACTTTTTTGTACTTTTTTACTTTTCCCCACAGGGGACTTGTATCAGTGATCTTCAGATCACTGCTACATTATAGAGCAGTACATAGCAGTACTGCTGTGTACTGCTCTCCATGGGAACTGCCAATCACTATGCCTGGCCATGCTCACAGGTTACAGCCTTTATTTGGCTTCTGGGCTGTCAGGAAAGCCATCAGAGTATGCGATCGCACTGTGGCTGCTTCGATGGGGAAGAGGAAGCTCCCTTCCTCTCTCTTTTCCTTAGCTGCCATGATCATGATTGATTGTGGCAGCTAAGGGGTTAATCGCCTGCAGCCATAGCTCACTCTGGGTGTAGGCAATGAAGCATGGGGTCAGCTGTGATATACAGCAGGTCCCATGTTGCGATCGTGTGGGCCCCACCTGAGAGCCCACACAATGTCCAGGATGTACCTGTACGTCAATTTGCAAGAAGTCACTTCCCGCTAAAACATACAGGTACATCCAATGTTGGGAAGGGGTTAAATATCCCCATTCTGTACTTCACTGGAATTTGTGTAACAATTCCCGACACTCAGAACTATGTCAAGCAGGGTGCTGTATTGGCTGTTTTTCTTAGCTTTGTCCTTGAGATTAGTCAGGGTAATTGCTATTGGACTCACACCAAATAGACATTGATGACACTTGTTCTAATTAATTTACCAATAATGCTTGTCATGAGAAAAGCCTTTAAACCTTATCTGAAATCTTAACATGCTACCTTGTTTAAAGGGCACAATATGATGGGGGCACTTTCACTGTATTATTAGCTATACTGGCACAAAAAAATATGATGCTAATTGGCTAACAGAGCCTAACAAAGAATGCAGGAGTCCTCTGTGTTTGTGCAATGTTAGCATGCTCAAAAAGGCTCATGGGAAATTTACTTGGACTATGCAGTCTTGGATGTAGCATTCCTAAGTTATTTCTGACACACTGAGCCTTCAACTGTGTGAGGAATTAAATTCATTTAGACTTTTTTTTTGAAAGCCCTAATACGTGCTCACCACCAAAATGCATAAAAAAAAGTGCAACAAAAGTACCAAACAAAAACAGTGCATTGACGATATGGTCTATCGCAGGCCCATACTTAAGAGTAATGGGTCCCCAAAAACCTTGAAGGAATGTTTCCTAACCGGGCCATATGGCCAGGGCCGCCAACATAAATTTTGGGGCCCCATTAAACTGGAGCATCTGCCCCCCCCCCCCCCGCCATCTCCCGGCCCCGCCCCCATCTCCCGGCCCTGCCCCTACCCCTACCACTTTCATCTCCCGACCCACAATCATCGCCACCCCAGAAAAAGAAAAAATTGACTGACCAAACCAGTATACCCAGACCAATATTGCCAAGCAACAATATAAAAATACTAAATAATACCGTCACCTATCACAACCATATGCTGACTAGCACCACCATAGTGTTATTGACTAAACCAGTATACCAAGACCAATATCACAAAACATTATACAAGCACCTAATAATACCACCAAATCATCACCACATATCTGCACCATAACAATACTGAATAATACCGCCATACTGTTAGTGATTATAAACCATTACATCAAGACCAATATTTCCTCCATACAGTGACCCTATATTCAGGGCTGTGGAATCAGGGCTGTGGAGTCGGAGTCGGTGGCTATTTTGCAGGAGACGGAGTAGGAGTTGTCATAAAAGGGACCGACTCCGACTCTAAAATATATAATAAGTTGGTCCAGTTAGTTCGATGCAAAGAGCAAGAGGAATTGGGTCCGGCCGGTGCTACTGCTCCCATATCTTCAGCCTCATCCCATGAGGAGTGTAATTGATGACATGAAGCAGGCAAAGGGCTGCCCCAGGGGAGAAGACCCCGCTCCCAGGGCAAACAGATTTCAGCAAAATTTTTCACCTGCTTTCAAAGAAGTAGAAGATCAACCATTCATCAGACCTGACTGTGGCTGCGGCAATTCCTTTATACCCTGACATTGTTAGAGATGTTGCCCCTGTGGTCACCGCTTTTCCCCCAAGTTAGTGTAGAGAGGCCGTTCTCTAGCCTGGAAATAATGAGATCAGATGTGAGGTCATGTATGCAGGATCTGATGGCAGCAATACCATTTCTCCAAACAAATTCTGCTTAGTTATAGTTTTGCTCCTAAAAATCAAAGTGTTAATTTTTATTATTTTGTTAGTATTTGGGAAATCCACCTTTTGGTTTTCAGCACTGCCTGAATCCTTCTGGGCTCTGAATCAGATTCAAGCATATCTTGACCAAAATCTGATCCCAGGTCTCTTCTACACATTCCCAATGTTGGTGCAGACTGGACTTGGATACAAATACAGATTTTTCTTCAACTCTACCCACAAGTGTTCAAAAGATCAAAACATTGTTACCCTTTTGCTTGTCAGTGTCTGTTCTACCTAAATAGCTTGATTATTGTATCATAAGGTGATAAACAGCCTGATGTTACCATTTTACTACAGTAAAGTTATCACTTAAACATGCGCCGTGTATGAGGGAGTCAGGAGTCGGAGGTTTGGGAAATTGAGGAGTCGGGGCTTCGGCTTGCCGACTCCACAGCCCTGCCTATAGTGGTAGATACCAGGTACAAAGGTGCTCTGCATATAGTTTACTTACATTTAGGGCCTCACAGGTGACGTCTTGTCTGAGTCGTTCGCTTTCCCTCTTATTCTCTATTCGGTCCAGACCTCCATGATGACTTCCTCCGTTCACCACTCGTCCCTGCAGAATTTACAACACAAACACCTGAGACACCTCACTTTATCATTTTCCCCAACTGAGTGCCCCCTCCCCCATTGTACAAACTCCCCATCCACAATGGCAATAATTACTCCCGGTAATTATGGGCCCCCCAGTATGTAAGCAGGTAGATTCAGGCCCCCCCAGTCAGTATGTAGGTAAAATGGGGCCCCTGGGCGGTAGCTAGGTAGCTTAGGGAGACGTAGGTAGCTTAGGGCCCAGTGTAGGTAGCTTAGGGCCCCCTGTAGGTAGAATAGTGGCCCCCATGTAGGCAGAATAGCTCCCCTGTAGTTTAGGGGCCTCTGTAGTCAAAAGAGCCCTCCCCCAGTAGTTTAGGGCCTCTGTAGGCAGAATATTCCACTCCTGTAGTTTTAGGGACCCCTGTAGTCAGAATAGCCGACCCCCCCATAGTTTAGAGGCCCCTGTAGTTTTAGGATCTCCCCTGTAGTATTAGGGCCCCCTCCACAGTATTAGGACCCCCTCCACCGTATTAGGGCCCCCTCCACAGTATTAGGGCCCCCTCCCCAGTATTAGGGCCCCCTCCACAGTATTAAGGCCCCCTCCACAGTATTAGGGCCACCTTCATAGTATTAGGGCCCCCTCCACAGTATTAGGGCCACCTTCATAGTATTAGGGCCCCCTCCACAGGATTAGGGCCCCCTCCACAGGATTAGGGCCCCCTCCATAGGATTAGGGCCCCCTCCATAGGATTAGGGCCCCCTCCATAGGATTAGGGCTCCCTCCACAGTAATAGGGCCTCCTCCATAGGATTAGGGCCCTCTCCATAGTATTAGGGCCCACGGCCCGCTCCCCAGCCTCACCGTGTATAAGTACTTACCTGGCCGCGGCGCTCTCCCGGCGTCTCCGTCCGCTCCCGGCCCCAAGCCTGCTGCTTTAGGCTTGGGGCCGAGGACAGGAAGCTCGGCAGGCGGCGCGATGACGTCACTTCCGCCGCGCCGCCTGCTGAGCGATGTACGGCAGGGAGCGCACAGCTCTCCCTGCTCCTCCGTACAGCTTAATTGTATGCGCGTCGCACGGACGTGCTACAATTAAGAGGGAGCCTCTGTGAAGCAAGGGGGCGGAGTCTGCCGGTGGCGGCGGGCCCCCCGTGCTTCACAGACCGTCCGGGCCCGGTACGGCAGTACCGGTTGTACTGCCCTATCGGCGGCCCTGCAGAAGGCACCTGCACAAGGATACACAAAAATGATCCCCACTGCCGAAGCAGAAGGAGATCACAGTGCTCTCTCACCGAGCCAGAAGGCATCTGCATGAGGTCACAATCGGTGGGCTCCACCACCGAAGTGGATCGAGCCCCAAATACTTGCACTTGGCATCAGTAAAAACGTCAACCAATTCATTTAGATTTTCATCTGCATACAGCTATTATCAGTGCAGAGTAGAATACTGGTTGACTAGGTAAGAGGTTCAAGTCGTAGTTTAAAAGGGTTAATGTTCCTCATTAGGGAGAAGCACTATGCAGGTGTGTGGAGACGTACACACCATTAGTTGCTCCACTGAAATTTAAATATTTTCAAAAAGGCCCGTGGGAAATGAACTAGGACTCTGCAGTACAACCAATTGGATGTAGTGTTCCTCAATTCACATCCAACTTACTGAGCCTTGCAATGTAATTGGGATTAATAACATATCAAAGGAGAAGAGAGATGATGTGACACTGACCTGTGTGCAAACTTCTTTATTGAAATCGGGTTCATGAGACATGGAGATATACTAATAAGGCCAACAGCCGTTTCACGCTGTGCTTGCTCAAGGCTCAATTTGAGAAAGCGTCACAGGATGTAAAACAGCCATGTGTTTTGTTTTTATGCCGTCAGAATTGTTTTTCTGCTTAAACATTGAATGGGATTAATAGCAGCCAGATATTCATCTGCATACAGCTGTTTCACTGTGTTTGCCCTTCATCAGTGCCGAGGCAACAGGCTTTAGACATAGCTTGAAATGAGTCTTTAATTAATGAAGAACATTACCTCTTTTGGAGGTACTTAAATATCTAGTTGGCTTTAGTCCCATTCATATTGAAAGGCTGAGTGAGTCGAATATGAGGAATATAACGAACATTAGCCATTTTGAGCTGAGATGTTGTTGGCAGGGTTAGTGCTATGCAAAAACTGTAGCAGTCAGATGCTAGCTGCAAATCAATCAGAAAATAGAAAATGCTCTACAAAAGTTACTTTTTTCTTAGTAGTGTTTTTCTCCACATTTTTATGGTCTGTTTTTTTGGTCAGTGGCAGATTTTTCAAATTTAGCATGCTAAAGGTGTGGTGTTTTTTTCAGGTAACCTATGGTGTTTTTCTCTCCAAAGACCTCTATTGTTGTTGTTTATATGTTTTGTGTAAGTGTAAAAGTCACTTAATTCAATTAGCACATAATCAAATGGGGGGAACAGAACAACACAATTTAATGATGTAGAATGAGGAACAATCCATATTTCCACAGAACAGCCCCAACCCAAATCGTCCTATTGTAGTCCTCAGAGGTCGCTTCCTCAACTCACCAAATTGATACTCCTTACTCATGACACAGCAAACAGCACAGCTGGAATTGATCAAAGCCAGGCCCTCACAAGAAGGTGTCACCTTGGTGATCCAGTCAGGTGAGCTGCAGACAGCATCTGGATGAACATCAGAGAAAGACACAAATCCTTCCTCTCTTCTCCTGTGTGGTTAGCCACACACGCATGTCTATCTGTTGTATACCACAAGATAACATCCAGACTCCAGGGGTGTAACTAGAGAATAATAAGAAAAAAGATAAAGTCAGCTCAACCTACTGATGCATGGCTAGGTACACCAACATCAAATAGCGCACGTCCACTACTCCTCTGCGCATGAACCATTGTCAGGTACAGTCCACAAATCCATGAAATTAGGATCAGCTACATCACAGAGTGGTGTTCTCAAAATTATGTAAAATCATATTTTCTCAATTGGTATTGCAAAACTAAACAACTCCCATGGAGAGCAATAAATGAAGAGGAAAATAGAAAAAAGCAACCTCCTGTGCATAGATCTAACAAGCTTTTCATCTCGCGCATATCTTGCTCCTTCTATATTCGTAGACAAAGTGAGAGTGTACAAGTATATCCATTTTTAATATTACATCTATTCTCCATACTGCTAAACTCTTTATCTGAACAATTTAAGAAAACATGTAAATACTCTGGTCCAGTTTTCCCCTGGTCGTGTACAACACGGAGAATATCCATGTGTGAATGCGGAAACTTGACAAACCTGTGTATCCTACGTGAACAGGAAATGATGTAGTGCTGCAAAGAAAATATTTAGGCATGCGCAGAAAGAATAAAACTGCTAGAACTGTGGTTCACTATGATATAGCAAAAATCTCTTCGGAACACAACTATAAACGACTTCTCTTGTGCCTGAAGGATTGTATAAATAAGACTTACGAAGTACAGCGGCGCTCTTCCGGGACTCTCAACATGACACAGACATCTCCTGTATGACATTCACAATCCTTATAAAACCAATCTATACACTCACTCGGGTTCCACTTTATATTTTAGGGTACATAATCCTACCAACTGTCTACTTTACTCAACGTACTTCTTCTGCACATCACACCAATCTCACATGGCGGCAACATCAGACACACAATTTAGTGCATTATTAGACCTATGAGTCAAAGATCTCTCTTCTCCATGCAGTTCAAACCGACAGCATTCATTTGTGGCAAGAAAGGTTGACATCTCTTAGTCTATTGCCTTTGAAACGTGCATGGTCTCTGTTGGTTGCTTTTAACCTGGTGCTGCTGTAGTATTTTCAGAAATCAGCTGTAATTCTCCTGGGATTTTCCCACGCACAACCCTCTAAAGGGTTACAGATGACTCATTATACTACCCCCCGAAAAAGACTCTAAAACATCACACACGAGAGAGCGGCAGTCCCTTAGATAGGCAGGAATCTGTGCTTGTTCTGATCTGCCAGATAGGTTCTAACAGGAGAATTGGCATGACTGGTTCGGGCTGATAGAAAGGCAACAGTGACTCAAATACTCTCGCGCCCACCCGTTATCATCCAAGGCTAGGCAGAAAGCATCTCTGTAACATCACAGTACAGGCAAACTTTGAGGCAGCATGTGGAAGTCTTTACAGCAGCAGAAGACACACTATTGGGTGTCCTTACTCCCTTTCAGCTAAGTAACACTGAAAACTGAGTGCTCCACTCATTTTGCCCAAGCTACATCGAAGATAGGACAGTAAGAAGATTGGAAACAACGTTGCCTGGTTCTGATCGAGTCTTGATTCTTCTGCTTGCGACAATTTCTCGGTATATGTAGGTTCAGATTTGGTGTTCTACAACATAGAAAGCATGTGGATCCATCCTGCCTTCTGTTCTACCGGTTTCAGGCATGGTGGTGGTGGTTTCATGGTAGTGGGAATATTTTCTCTTGGCACTCTTGGGCCCCTGTACCCAATTGAGCAATCATTGCAACACCTTGTTGAATGCTATGCCACAGAAGAATTGGAGGCTTTCTGACAAAGCAATAAGGGGGGGTTCCAACCCGCGTTACTACATGGTGTCCCTAATAAAGCGTCTGGCCTAGGTGAGTGTATCATATACACAAAACAGGAACCCTAAGCATGACAAATACAAACAACAAAAACTCAACAAGGACAAAAACACAAACACCAAACTAGCTAAAAACATATAGACAAAAACAAACATCACAAACATAGCACATAAAGTCACTAACCACGACCAACATACACAGAAACAGAAACAAAAACAAACACAAACAACAAGAACAAACACAAAAAACACACAAAAAACAACCACAAACTCAAAAACAAGTTAGCAAATAACCACAAAAAAGACCATGAGGACATTTCTCACACATCATTTACAGCAACATGACATATGTATGTAAGATAATTATAATAAATAACATAGATATGATATCACTACTCTCACTCGCAACGACACTAAACAACACTTGAGGTTACATTTCTACCCTGAAAATCAATCTACATAATCTGCAAATATATCCATAGACTGCATAACAAAACAACACACAAGTATCAAAAGGGAGACTCATGAGAGTATAAAGGGGGGGGGGGGGAGAGTGGGAAGGAACACTAGTTAATGACAAACCATGACTTCTCTTTATTCAAATTCAATCACCATGTGGGACCTACAGTGTTTTATCAAGAAATACGATCCATAAAAGGCTCATCTATCTCTCTATTTTTCCCTTCCAAGTTCCCTCCTCTCATTCGCTATTCGGCACTTGTTCAATGCACAACACTTTTGAGTGCACTGGTATTTCCACCATTAACTCATCTCTATATAAATGTGCTTGCTAATTGAGCGACTTGACACATTTCTGTAACTATATGTTACAATCCTCACTATGACCGAAACCTATTTTAATTTTCTCTCAAATCATGATTGTAACGTAGAGAAGCCTGTAGGCCCATATCAAACTTTTGTATGTATGGTCCCCTCACTCCTCAGAAACCACAGTAACAATTGTACCAGCAGACCTCTACAAACAAGTCATACAGTTACTAGATAATACAAGGAGCAAATGGCTCACCATACATATCACTATTGTCAGTCACGCACTAAAAGCGCCTTTTTCTAAGGATTTTGACTTTGAGCAGCGCTCTACCAGGGTGCGGCTTTGGTGGCTTAATGGGTTAAGCACCTTTCACACACGCCCAGGCCCGTGGTACGGGGGTATTAAATACCACTTCCTTGTCTGTCTCTGAGCACCTGCTGGTGATTTCTGCTTATTATTTGTGTCCTAGGCATGTTCTGTTTTGCTCTGCTGTGTCGTTATGCTGGTTTCTTGGATTTTGGCTTGTCTTTCTGGTTACTCTTCCGTTCTGTCCTTTGGTACTTAGCATATTCCTGGATTGACCTCAGCCCGTATGACTATTCTTTATTTGTTATCTGTGGAGTCTGTTCCTTGTATTGTCTCAACGCATTGCGTCCCTTTGCGTCTGTTTGGCACTACGTTTTAACTAGGCACAGCTCTGGAAGAGGTTTTTGAGTTGCAAGGGTCGCACCTTTTCGGGGCGGTACCCTGTTAGGCCAAGAGCAAGTACCAGAGACGAGACTAATGGCGTCCCTTAACAACTATCATACGACGCTAACCTTCTAAACGCCATATACCAAGTCCCAACAATTACCAAAATGTTGCTCACATAAGGGTACTCAGATTATTACACCTCCAAACATTCACCTACAAATTACTCACCAAGATAGTGACTGTTATAGTAACCCCTATACATATCACTAGAATAAAGATCAGTACTCACACAGACCACTATTTACTATACTGCCTTAGTATACGTATGACCATATAGTGGTATTAGTATCCCAGTGTGCACAAGGCTCTGTCTCTGGCATATAGTGATTACAGTGCAGTTTCTCAACTTCGTGAACTCACACATGTGATGTTTGTTCTACTGACAAGGTCGTTTCAGACTCTTTTCTCTTTCTGTTCTCATCTGAGCTCATTCAGTCCATACAGCCTTGAGATTGACACTTCTCCTGATGCCCACCTCCATTCATCCCAAAAGATTTTGGCATACAAAAACTCATAGAATTCTCACTTTTCCAGCATCTCTCTAAATGTCCCCCTACTCTGTGCAATCTTCCCAGGAGAGAGAGAATGGGTACAGGCCATAACTTTGAGGCCCAGTCTCCTACAGGTGAATAACAGAGGATTCATCCCCTGTAGATTGTGTTACAGCTGTGTCTTGTGCCCTTCAGAATCCTATTAGCAGGTATGTAGACCCCCATTAGATAGGTTAGTAGGCTCTAAGTAGGTAGTTAGGTAGGCTCCAGGTAGGTAGGTAGGCAGGCAATTTTTAGGACACAGGTGGGTAAGCAGCTCCCAGGTAAAGAGGTAGGCTGTTGCTAGGACCCAGGTAGCTAGGTAGTCAGTAGGTGGGCCACAGGTAGGCTGTAGGTGGGTCCTAAGTAGCTAGGCTATAGGTGGACCACACATAGGTAGGTATATAGGCTATAGGGTGCCCCATATAGGTATGCAGGCTTTATGTAGGCTATGGAGGGTCCCACATGGGTAGGCTGACTTAGGGGTAAGTTATAGGAAGCCCCACATAGGTAGGCAGGCTTAAAGTAGGTTATAGGGGGTCTCATGTAGGCAGGCTTTAGATAGGTTATAGGGGCCCCATATACAGTTCAACTAGAAGTTTACATACACTATATAAAAGGACACCTTTGCATGTTTTTTGCACTGGCATAAAATCAGAATAAACCTTACCGTTTTAAGTCAGTTAGGATTACCAAAATTATTTATATTTGCAAATGCCAGAATGAGAGAGAGAATTTTTTAAGGCACTTTTATTACTTTCTGCAAAATCAAAAGTTTAAATACACTAGGATTACTATGCCTTTAAACAATTTGGGACAGCCCATATGATGAACTCATGTCTTTGGAAGTCTCTGATAGGTTTATTGGCAACATCTGAGTGAATTAGAGACACACCTATGGATGTATTTTTTTATGCACATCGGAAACACACTGCTTCTGTGTGTAACAACATGAGAAAGTCTAAAGAAATCAGCCAAGAAATCAGGAAGAGAATTGTGGACTTGCACAAGTCTGGATCATCCTTGGGTGCAATTTCCAGATCACTGAAGGTGTCTCTTCATGCCAGGAAGTAGCCATTACTGCAAAAGAAACATAAAAGCCAGATTAATGCTTGCAGATGCACACAGAAACAAAGACCAACATTTTTGGAAACATATCCTGTGGTCTGATGAAACTAAAAGTGGACTGTTTGGCCATAATGACCATCGTTACATTTGGAGAAAAAAGAGAGAAGCTTGGAAGCCTAAGAACACCATCCCAACTGTGGAATACGGGGGTGGCAGCATCATGTTGTGGGGTTGTTTTTCAGCAGGAGGGACTGGTGCACTTCACAAAATAGATGGCACCATGAGGAAAGAAGATTATGTGGCAATACTAAAGCAACATCTCAGGACATCAGCCAGGAAGTTAAAGCTTGGGCGGTAATGGGTAAATGGGCAATGACCTAAGGCATGCTGCGAAACTGGTTACAAAGTGACTTAAGTTTGTTGTCTCGCTACAATGATTGGGTTTTAATTAAAAGATCTTTAAAAAACAAGCAGCTTTGCAATATATGTTCATTACAAATGTCCTACTGATTTTGAGTTATCCCTGGTAGTAGGAGTGCATCAGCTCCTCAAATCACTATAGCAGCCGGCCTGTTGATTTTTATCTCACTGGCTGTCAGTGCTGGTGACTCATCAGCTTCTCAATACAGGTCAGAGCACAGAGCCCCTCCCGCACAGGCCACTTGTGATGCTTCTGTAGGGAGGGGGAGGGAGGGCTCTGGCTTCTGTGTCTGTGTAGCTGTGCTACCTGGATTAACCCTGTGTGTGCCTGCTCCCTCCTGCTCTCTACACAGATTGAGGAGAGCAGAGGTGAAGCTGATCTGTGGTCAGTAGGATGTGACAGCAGTGAAGTGTGTTACTATAATCATGATGTGTCTGTGGAGCTTTGACTATACTAAGAGAAGAGATCAGGGGAGCATATGAACGGTTCATATTTCTCCCTGCTCTGCTGTATGTGATTATAGTAACACACTTCACAGCTGCCCTGTGTCCTGATGGGAGGACTGCACAGAACAGGGTTTGTTTCTTGTTGCTTGAGATGTCCGTGAAGATTTGTATGCTAAGCAGGGGGGTATAGTAACACTTGCTTCCCCCCTGCTCTGCTATTAGCATACACAGCTTCACAGACCTCTCCACACTCATAGATCAGCCCTCTCCTGTCTCCTCTCTGTGGAGAGGAGCAGCAAGAGCTTGGCCACAGCAGCACAGTGCAGCTGATCCAGCAGGGAGTAGTCTGCAGCAGACCTAGGCAGGCACACATAGGGTTAACTCTGGCAGCAAACCCCCTCACCCTTCCCCTGCTGTATAGAAGTTACTGCAGTCAGAGGAGGAGAGCTATCTGTGTGCTGAGGGGAGGAAGGAAGGGGGAGGAGAAGAGGCAGACAAGAAGTACGCCCCTGAATTCAAAAATCCTATGCTGACAGACACACTGAGGTAGGCTGAAAGCCTGTAGTGAGACAACTCCTTTAAGGATAACCACATCATTGTTTTGGAATGGCCATCACAAAGCCTTGATCTCAATACTATTAAAAATTTATGGGCAAAGCTGAAAAGGCAGGTTCAATCAAGTGACCTACAAACATGGCTCAGTTACACCAGTTCTGTCATGAGGAATGGGCCAAAATTCCTACCAACTATTGTGAGAAGCTTGTGGAAGGATATCCTAAATGCTTGAGCCAAGTCATACAGTTTAAGGGCAATGCTACCAAATACTAATGAAATGTATGTAAACTTTTGACTTTGCAGAAAGTAATAAAAATGCCTTAAATAATTCTCTCTCTCTCATTATTCGGGCATTTGGCAAACAAATAATTTTGATAATCCTAATTGACCTAAAACGGGTAAGGTTTTTTCTGACTTTATTTCAGATAGTGAGAAAAACATGCATCTGTGCCTTTTTGTATAGTGTATGTAAACTTCTGGTTTCAACTGTAGGTAGGCTTAGGGGTAGGCTATAGGGGCCCCATTTAGGTATACAGGCTTAAGGTAGGCTATAGGGGGCCCCACATAGGTAGGTAGGCTTTAGGTAGTTTATATGGGGCCCATGCAGGCAGGCTTTAAGTAAGTTATAAAGGGCCCATATAGACTTGAGACCAGAAGTTTACATATGCATGGCTGTTCTCCTGACCTGTTCACGCTTTCATGTTAGGAGAAGGCAGAGTCTTCAGTGAGAGTGCGGTTTTGGCATTGGGGAACACTGTCTCTCCTCTGCTGGGTGGAAGATGGCTGCCACGATGAGGCAGAACAAGCACCTGGGCCCCCTGGGAAGATTGGCGGGGGCACGGGAGTCACAGCTATTGGCCCGACGGGGAGTGGATGCTCTCAGTGGGGAAGAGCTGAGTGATCTGCTCCCCACTCTCCCCAGCAAGGTGAAGAAGGAACAGTGGAAGTTTTACTCTGCCGAGGAGCGATATCCAGCAGTGTGAGGAGCGGGGCAGGAGCTGTGGAGGATGGGGCCTCTGCCTCTGTCTGTCCTAAGGAAGTGCATTGATGTAAGTGCTGGGGCAGGAGGTCACCCCTTTAGTCGCTGCCCTTGTTCCTTTGCCAACAACCACAGGTCCTCTTGGCAGATGAGAGAGAGTAAGGAGCCTGTGGATGCGGGGGAGGAAATGGACTTAGGGAACAACAAAGGTGAGGGAGCTGAGGGGTCAATGATGAAGAAAAAGAAAACGGCAGCACAAATAAGGCGTACATGGAGGTGCGTATAAAGGAGAGGGAAGGGGCTTCCCAGACTCATGCTGGGGGGTCTCTGAACTTGAACCCGGAAACAACCTCCACTGCAGTTGAAACGCTGAGGGAAAGCGACATAGAGAAAGAGACCAGGAGGATGGAGTGAAGAAGGGAGTGATAGGGGCAGAAAGGGAGAGTGGCTTACAAAGCGGAGTGCAAAAAAGGGAAGAAGAAGAGAGAGAGGGCAATTCTCTCTCAATAAAGTGAGATCACTCTACTCTCCTAACCCTAAGCCCAATACCAGGTGAAGAAAGGCATGGTAAACCCCCCCCATCTGATCACCAATCAGAGGTCACCAATAAGTACGGAGTCCTCGGTAGCTATCCAGCCTCATCAGGTGATGAGGAAGAGGAGTACAATGTACAAGAAGGCTGGGGCAGAGAGACCTTCAGGGAGTGGTGTTATTGCCCTGGGGAAGCCCCAAATGGTAGCTAAAGACCCCGGGGGTTAAGAAAGCCAATCAACCGAGTGGTGGGAAGGAACAAGCGACACATGGGGAGGGGGAAGAACACTGTAAATATGGATATGGCGGTGAGTCTAAAGAGGGTCAATCCCCCAACCTCGGATGGGGAGGTGAGTGGTAGAGGTAAGAAGAAGGCTGTTGAGCCTGATCACTAATGATGGTGGCACCAGCTCCGCTGATGCTAAGCAGTATTACCAAGGTTACCAAGATAAGGACAATATTGGCAACAGAATCCTCACAGGCAGACAGTCCATGTCACAATAATAGGCATTCCCTAAGGGGATGTTAACACGGCATTTAGTAGATGCATGTTTGGATCTGTGTTTCAGACCCAAAAAGGACCCAAACACGCATCTAACAATGTGCAGTGTGATTTACATTGCTTTCAAAGTAAAACACGCATCGGCATTCAGACAAGTGATCGCCGCTGCGTCTTTTGGATCCATTCAAAGAATTGACGCGTCAATTCTTAATCCGTTTGATGCAGCAGATGCCATAAGTGAAACTATAGGGTGTGTTTTTGTTGCCGCAAAAACATCCAGCACACTTTGGGTGCATGTTGGATGCGTTTTATGCAGCGCTTTTGAATAGTATTCAAAATGCTGGGTGAACATACCCTAAGGGATAACTATTTAACACTTTTTTCACATTTATTAATGTATTAACATGTACATGTATGCTAATACATTACATTCTGTCATACTGACACGGGCAGCAGTCAGGACAGCACAAGTGTGCCCGTACTGCAGGTTTGTAATACAGACAGCCATGGGGTTACTCTAGGTTCCCAAGGCTGACTGTACAGACTTTCCCCATGCTCCATCTGGTCACCAGAAGTCTCAGTCACCCTATGGAACATGGGAATAGCCTTTGATTATGCTATGGCGATGAACCATAGCAATCTAAGGGTTAAGCGCCGGGGATGGGAGGATTCCTCCAGTTCCCAACACTTACAGAGACTTCTCTAGGAACCTAAATGTTAATTACAGTTCTGTTCCTAGCACATCTGCAGAACTGGGAGCCTCAACACCCCTCTTTTTGTAACGACATCTCTAGACTTCGCTGTAGAAAGACGACCTGCATGTCATCATTAAGGGGTTAAAGTATTGTCCAACCAGAGGGATGCCAATCTTTTTGCCCAGCTGTCTTCACTGACAAATTCCTGTGGCCACGAGTCAGATGGACTAGCATTTGCAGAAGATTCTGACCTATGGTCTGTGAAAACATGGCATCCCCCTATAAAACAAAAAAATATTATTAAAAAAAATGTAAAACATCAACAAACACCTTGGACAACATGTGTGAATCTTGCCGCGTCGGAGCACAGGTTTTAGCCCGATTTCAAGCGAAAGCTGCGCCTTATGTATGTCGGCGCCTGAGGTGTGCTCATACATGCGGTGTAAAGTCCACCGCGCCTCGCCAGAGTGTGAGGCACAGTGCGGGACTGCGCCTAAGATTCGCCGCCTGAGGAGGTGCGCTCATACATGCGGTGTAAAGTCCACTGCGCCTCGCCAGTGTGTGAGGCGCAGTGCAGGACTTAGGTGCAGTGCGGGACTGCGCCTAACATGCATTCCGATTTGAGACAGGCTGGAAAACAGCGAGAAATCATGAAACATGTCAGTGAATAGCAAAAAGAGTTATCTTTCAAATGAATGAATGAATGAATAAAGTGAAAAATCAAAGCTGTCTAAAAATGATTAAATGTGAAAAAGTGGATCATTAAAAATTAAAGTATGAATCAAAAAAATTGTTTTTATTAGGTGTAAAACATTATCTGAAAAAGAGCTCAAACCTTCTAAAAAAATACATTAAAAAAAATCACTTACAAAAAATCAATAACGGCGCTACATCAGGAATTTGGATATAGAAAATTGCTGGGAAATACAGTAATTCAAATTCTGTAAGTGCTTCTCATTGGTCGGCAGAAACCAGCCAATCAGAATATGAGCAACAGTGACCCGTTATAAGCTATGGAGAAGTATTGACCAATCAAATGAAAAGGTGGGACAGTTCAAAATACAGTAAAAAAGGCAGAAAGAGCTGATTGGTTGAGCCAGCGGGGGCTTGGCTATCCCGGCCAATCATAGCGCGAGCTACTTTGTCCCATTGAAGTCTATGGAGAGATCGGGGCACTGAAATCTGAGCGCCGTGAGGCGTGGAGTATGATTAAAAAAATGTTTTTATTAGGTGTAAAATATTATCTGAAAAAGAGCTGAAACCTTCTATAAACATACATCAATCAAATCCCGAACAACGCGTTTGTCGCCGAGACCGGCGCTACATCAGGAATTGGGATATTGTAAATTGCCGGGAAATACAGTAATTCAAATTCTGTAAGCTCTTCTCATTAGTCGGCAGAAACCAACCAATCAGAATAGGAGCGACAGTGAACCATTATAACCTATTGACCAATCAAATGAAAAGGAGGGACAGTTCAAAATACAGTAAAAAAGGCAGAAAAGAGCTGATTGGTTGAGTCCAGGTGGCACATATGTAGTGCGTCTATTTTGAGTGGAGCAAGAAGGGCGTGATAGAAGGGCGCCCTAAAAGTTATTACTGTTTATGGGAAATATTCTAGTACTGTGATTGGTTGGGGGGAAGAGGGGCTCATCCTGCTTAGCCAATCAGCGGGTGAGCTACTTATCTCATAGAGTTTTATGGGGAAAAGAAATGCAGAGCAAGCTCTGTTTGTGATTGGCTAAGTTAAAAGAGGTGCGGTTATTTGGGCCAGTGGGAGAGCGACGCTCTTATGGGTTTTCTTATGCAATCTATAATAAAACTGTACATGCCCAAAATCAAATGATAAGACTCACGAAGTTGTGTTTATTTTCGTTACCCCCATATTATTGTTCATTTTATATAGAGATCGGTACAACTTCATGAGTCTTATCATTTGATTTCGGGCATGTACAGTTTTATTATAGATTGCATTAGAAAACCCATAAGAGCGTCACTCGCTCTTCCATTGGCCCAATAACCGTGCCTCTTTTAACTTAGCCAATCAAAAACAGAGCTCGCTCTGTATTTCTTTTCCCCATAGAACTCTATGAGATAAGTAGCTCACCCGCTGATTGGCTAAGCAGGCCGAGCCCCTCTTCCCCCAACCATCACAGTACTAAAATATTTCCCATAGACAGTAATAACTTTTAGGGCGCCCTTCTATCACGCCCTTCTTGCTCCACTCAAAATAGACGCACTACATATGATTGGTGGATTCATATCTGCCGCCTGGGCTCAATCTGGGCTCTGCCTTTTTTACTGTATTTTGAACTGTCCCGCCTTTTCATTTGATTGGTCGATACTACTCCATAGGTTATAATGGTTCACTGTCTCTCCTATTCTGATTGGCTGGTTTCTGCCGACCAATGAGAAGCGCTTACAGAATTTGAATTACTGTATTTCCCGGCAATTTACAATATCCCAATTCCTGAAGTTGCGTCGGTCTCGGTGACAAACGCGTTGTTCGGGATTTGATTGATGTATGTTTATAGAAGGTTTTAGCTCTTTTCCAGAGAATGTTTTACAACTAATAAAAACGATTTTTTTAATAATACTCCATGCCGCACGGCGCTGAGATTTCATTGCCCCGATCTGTCCATAGACTACAATGGGACAAAGTAGCTCGCGCTCTGATTGGCTGGAATAGCCAAGCCCCCGCTAGTTCAGCCAATCAGCTCTTTTCTGCCTTTTTTTACTGTATTTTGAACTGTCCCGCCTTTTTTATTTGATTGGTCAATACTTCTCCATAGGTTATAATGGGTCACTGTCGCTCATATTCTGATTGGCTGATTTATGCCGACCAATGAGAAGCACTTACAGAATTTGAATTACTGTATTTACCGGTAATTTTCTATATCACAATTCTTGATGTAGCGCTGGTGACGGCGACAAACGCGTTGTTAGGGATTTTATTTATGTATGTTTATAGAAGGTTTGAGCTCTTTTTCTGAGAATGTTTTACACTTAATAAAAACGAGTTTTGGAATCATACTCCATGAGTCAAGTTGCTGATAGCTGTGTACTGCTGTAACAGTCGACCGAGAGCACATTTTGCCCCATTCCATTACGTTCTCGCTTCACTTCGCCTCCTCTGGCTCATTTAGACCAGAATCAACTAGGTCTGCCTGTCGGAGCTTTCGAACGCTGCAATGCGCCGCACTTTGCTGACCCGTGATCATGCATGCCTCGGAGTATTCGAAAGTGCCGCGTCCCGCCCCATAACGCCCACACCGCACCAATTGCACAGCCGAAAGTGGCGAAGCTTGCGCCTAAGATCGCATCACTGCGTTCGACAGGGGATTCGGATCGGTGAGCCACAGTTTTCGCCAGAAAACAGGCGCAACTCCCGATCATACCTGTCGACCCTTCTGTATGAAATATTGTATTTTTAACACACAGTGTGGCTTAAGTGTGGCTCAGAAGGGGTATTGTATCTCATTGAGGAGAAGCACCATGTCAGTGTGTAAGAATTTAATTGTCTTTTTCACCTCACTGGATATTTGCATATAACAAAGACTTATGGGAAGAGAGCTAAACTGGATGTAGCAATACCGCACACTGCATCAAATTGGTCTGCATGGCTATCGTCCCAGAAGAAAGTCTCTTCTAAATATGATGCACAAGAAACATGGAACCATGCCCTGTGCTCCAAAGAGACCAAGATAAACTTATTTGGTTCAGATCATGTTAAGCATGTATGGCAGCAACAAGATGAGAGTTACCTAGACAAGTGTGTCTTGCCTACAGTCAAGCATGGTGGTGGGAGTGTCATGGTTTGAGGTTGCATGAGTGCTGCCGGCTGTGGGGAGCTACAGTTCATTTATGGAACCATGAATGGCAATATGTACTGTGACATACTGAAACAGAACATGATCCCCTCGCTTCTGGGCTGCAGGGCAGTATTCCAACATGATAATGACCCCAAACACACCTCCAAGGAGACAACTGCCTTGCTGAAGAAAATAAGGGTAAAGGCGCTGGGCTGGCCAAGCATATCTCCAGACCTGAACCCAATTGATCATCTGTGGGGTATCCTCAAAAGGAACGTGAAGGAGCACAAGGACTCTAACATCAACCAACTCTGTCATGTTGTCAAGGAGAAGAGGAAGAGGAATCTATTGGCATTCTGTGAAGCTTTAGTGAACTCCATGCCCAAGAGAGTTAAGGCAGTGCTGGAAAGTAATGGTGGCCACACAAAATATTGACACTTTGGGCATAATTTATCCATTTTCACTTAGAGGTGTACTCATTTTTGTTGCCTTAGTTTTTGACATTGAAGGTTGCATGTTGAATTATTTTGAGGGCACACCAAATTTACATTGATATCCAAGCTGTACACTGACTACTTTACATTCTTTCAAATTGTGATATCTTCTGTGTTGTCCCATGAAAATACATAATCCAATATTTACAAAAATTGAGGGGTGTACTTACTTTTGTAAGTACACATGAGATTTCATGCACTCAACCATGGGTTATCATTAGCAGTGTCAATGTATTATAATGAATAGTGCTGCATAGTGGCTAATTCCAAAGTACAGTAAAAGACCTATTTTGCATAGACCACTTTTTGTTTTACTATAAAGCAAAATGAGACATTTGACACACACACACATAATTTAACCAAAGAGGACAGTGGATAGGTGTGAATCACAGTATGAGCCAGCAATATTGAAGGAAATATTTAAGTGTCAAGATATGAGATGGAAGACTCATCTTAATACATATATCATGGTGCCATACAGCGCTAAGGTGTAATGCAACCATCATTAGTGCATTATAAAAAATTAGAACATCAACTACAAGTTAAGTTATGTCCGTAGTTGAAGCAAATAGAAAGACCCTTATATTGTATAGACTCATTACACACAGAGCAAAATAGTTCAAGTGTTTTTTCTTTTAATATGGCTGATTATGGCTTACAGCTAATGAAAACCCAAAAATCAGTATATCAGTATATCAGAGAATTGGAATAGTGTATAAGACCAATTGAAAAAAATAATTATAATATAGACATGTTGGCCTACTGAAAGGTTTGTACTAGAAAATGAAATCAGCATCTCCATAATGCTTGTCAGCAGAGGGAAGTGCTCTAAAATTTCCTGGTAGACGGCATAGCTGACTTTGAACTTGATATAACACAGTGGACCAACACCAGCAGATGACATGGCTCCCAAACCATCACTGACTGTGGAAACTTCACACTGGACCTCAAGCAACTTGGATTGTGGCCTCTCCACTCTTTCTCCAGATTCTGTGACTTTGATTTTCAAACAAAATGTAAAATTTTCTTTCATCTGAAAACAGGACTTTAAACACTGCGAAACAGTCCATTTCTTGTTCTCCGTAGCTCAGGTAAGACGCTTCTGATGGTGTGTGTGGGTCATGGGTGGCTGGGCACAAGGAATGCGTCATTTGTAATAATAATAATATTAATAATAATAATAATAATAATAATAATCTATATTTATATAGCGCCTACAAATTCTGCAACACTGAACAACTTAGAGGGTATAATTGCCAACAAAAAGACACCCCAACAGTACATCTATATACAGATAAGTGCCTTTGGGTGCCCCAGTGTAGGGAGTGACAGAAATGTGTGTGATAGAAGGTGGGGGTTAGCAATTAGGAATCTTGGTAGGCCTGACTAAGATGATGTATTTTCAGGGCACTCTTAAAACTATGAAGGTTGGGATTGTGTCTGATGGTACGTGGTAGGATGTTCCAGAGAACTGGTGCAGCACATGTGAAATCTTGGAGACGGGCATGGGAGTTTTGGATGATTGTGGTCTGTAGTTTGATATCAGCAGCAGAGCGAAGCGAGAGCGGGTACGATGGTACACAGAGATGAGGGAGGAAATGTAGAGGGGTGCAGTGCCGTGGAGAGCTTTATCTGTGAGAGTAAGTTTATATTGTATCATGTACTGAATGGGCAACCAGTGCAGTGACTGACACTTCCAGGAACCTGATTGTAAAGGATCGAGAAGAGAGTTAGTAGAGAGATAGCGGATTAGATGAGAGTAAACCAAACGTTCTAGGAGTTTAGAGATGAAGGGCAGGTTAGAGACTGGCCGGTATTTAGCAGCGCAGGACGGGTTCAGAGTGGGCTTTTTTGGTAAAGGGGTTATAGCAGGGTGTTTAAACGAAGATGGAAAGATCCCAGTAGAGAGAGAGAGGTTGAAGATTGCAATTAAGTGATAGAGGACAGCCGGAGAAATGGACTGGACAAGGTGAGAGGGAATGGGGTCACTAGGTGGTGGGGCGAGCAGACAAGAGAAGCCTGGATACTAATTCCTCTGTCGTCAGGTTAAGGACTGAGAGCAGTTGTAGCCCATGTCCTGGATACATCTGTGTGTGGTGGCTCTTGAATCACTGATTCCAGTCGCAGTATGCTCAGTACAGCCCTTTCAAGGCTGTGATCATCCCTGTTGCTTGTGTGCCTTTTTCTACCACACAACTTTCCATTAATATGCTTTGATACAACACTCTGAACAGCCAGCTTCTTTAGCACTGATCTTTTGTAGCTTACCGTCCTTGTGGAGGGTGTCAATGACCTGTCTTCTGGACAACTGTCAAGTCAGCAGTCTTCCCCATGATTGTGTAGCTTAGTGACCCAGACTTGAGCAACATTTAAAGGTTTATGGAACCTTTGCGTGTGACACCATGAGCCATTGACCTTTCTCCCATTATTGTAATTTTCTGATGTACTGAATTTTGAGTTTTCATTTGCTGTAAGCCATAATCAACTGCATTAAAAGAAATAAACGCTTTTAATATATCGCTCTGTGTGTAATGAGTCTCTACAATATATGGCTTTATATACATAGTATACATAATGCCGCCATGTCCTTCTAATAAACAGTGCAGCTGTATACCATACAGAGAAATGTTACCACCCTCGCCACATAAATAATGTCACCGTGCAGTACCAGTGAATAGATAGGTCCCTTTAAATTGAATTACTTTTTAAACCATTGGCAAATGATTAGTGATTTAAAAAATAATTCCCAAGAGTCTAATGGACATTTCCATCAGGACAATCCTTGCAGCCAACAGGGAGCATTTTTGTTGCTTAGCAACAGTTCTTGCAAGAGCCAAGAGCTTGGCAGCAATGCCTTGTGCAAATGTCACTATTAGCAGCATTTACTTTTATAAATCATACCCCTGATGATTTGTATGGTGGCACAATTAAGATCAATGATAAATGATTGTTCTATAGTTTATTGCTGATCTTTTTCTTAATCTACACTGGCCAATTATTGTTATTGCTTGCAGACCAGCGGATCATAATAATAAATTGCCAGTGTGTATAGGCCTTAATGCCACCTATACTATAAAAAAATGCAATGCTAGGATATTGCATTTTATCATTGCTGTATTTTTACCTTATGCAGCTCTATTCACCTTGACTTTGTCCCTTTTAAAGGGAACCTGTCAGGTGGTTTGTGCTGCCCTATGTGAGAGCAGGATGTGATAGAGGGGGAGAAGCCGAGCTCTGTGATAGATAGGTACAGAGGCGTAACTTGAAGCTCCTGGGTCCCAATGCAGAAAGTGAAATTGGGCCCCCCAGCTACCATGTGTTATTTATAATACTAGTGTCTTCCTATGTGGCAAGAGAGCTTTTGGGCCCCCCTCAGGCTGCAGGGCCCGGTAGCGACTGATACCTCTGCACCCCCTATAGCTACGCCCCTGGATAGGTTTATAGGATTTCATGGTGAATATCTGAGTAGAAAGTAGAGAAAATCTGTTAAAGTGAAACCGAAAATAGTGCTGACCTCACCCATATACAGATATTAACAGTTTGCTCAGTACACACACTAATGCAGGGGAAGCTGTCAGACACTGTATGTGGACAGGGTAAACAGGACCTCCACTGAGTTTAGTCAGGATTTTCTCTGCTTTTTACTCAGGAATCCTGCTCCAAATTTTATAAATCTGTATATTGCAGAGCTCAGTTTATCTCCCTTTATCACACCCAGCTCTCAGATCCTGACAGATTTCCTTAAAGTCTATTATGTTACTATTTTGTTGTGTTACAAAATTATATAACACTATAGGAGGTTCACATAATAAAGCTATACAAGGTATTCTAGAACACCTTCCAACACCCACTAGATAACCAATAAACTCACATACATATATACTGGCAACATGCATGCACACACACTTGCATACTCACTAGATGAACTCAAGCAAACATACACATAATACATGCCTGCATATACACATAAATGTATATAAACATGTATATAGATGTACTGTATGACCACATGTACACATATATATATATACCCTCAGGTACAGACGTACACATAGTGGCATGACTAAAGACTTGTGGACCCAGAGCAAATTTTAGAAGCAGGTCCACTCTCAATTCTACTTTCTTGCATTAACCCCTTAACGACCACCCACCGCCTTTTGACGTTGGGCATTTCAGTTCATTATTCTGCAGCGAAGGGGAGAAGCTGCAGAATAGGGGTTCTGCGGCTCCAAGTGCTGCAGCTATGCTACTAACAGAGCTGTAGTTAACAGTTCTGTTCCTGAAGCAGCCTTTGTAAGTGCTGGGAAGTGGAGGAAACCTCCGATCCCAGACGTTTAACCCTTTGATTGCTGCGGTCCATGACCACGGCATAATCAAAGAACATTCCCCTGCTCTGTCGGGTGAACGAGACTCCCAGTGACCGACGGAATGGCTACACAGTCAGCCCTGGAGACCTAGACTAGTCCCAGGGCTGTTTGTGTAACAGACTATGTGCTGCCCTGACTGCTGCCTGATTCTAACTGACACAGATTTTAATGTATTAGCATGTTTGAATATGCTAGTACATTACGAATTAAAAAAAAAAAAAAAGTAAAACAGTTATCCCTTTATGGGATTATAAATAAAAAGTAAAAAAGTTAAAAAAGTTTAGAAAAATAAAATAATAAAAAAAATTAATAAAAAATAATTGTGCACACATACTGTAGACACAAAAAAAACAACTAAAAACCCACTGAATCGTAATAACCTTTAGAATTAATCTAATAAGTTATTAAAGGGGTTTTGCCACGAAGTAAAATTGATGTGGGAAGTTTGAAAATTAAATAATAAACATTTTCACCATTCATCATTATTAAAAATTCTGGACTGTTTTTATCTTAGCTGCTCCTTTAGTGATCCATTGTTTACAGCTCATCTCCAGGGGATACAACCAGGGTTGAGAGCTCCTCAGTCCTGGTCGCACATGCTCAGACATCACCTTTCTCCTCAGGTAGCTACTGAGTGTTCAAACCCCGGGTGCTTTCATTCTACTGTTGTCCTTTGGACTAGTTAGTAATAAGTCAAACAGTGCAAATAACAAAATGAAACCTCATGAGGTATGTGCACTGGTAAAGAGGAAAAAAAAAAAATCCACAGGTTAAGTTCCTGCAGGGATTTGAATCTAGGACTCTTGTGCTGTAAAGCAAAAATGTTACCTCTTAGCTACAGTGTAGCTACTTACAATTCTATACACAAACAGACCTTTCTTTCAGAGGAAAGGCCTGGTGATGTCATCCTGCTGAGTCACATGATATGCAATTCAAACAAATCACACACGCCCCCTTCTGAGCACACAGCTGAAGAGCTGGATGCAGGATGTATGAAATGAGATCGTTGCAAAACCCCTTTAAGTGTAAAATGTGAATTGTGTAAAAATAATGAAAAAAAATCATAAAAGTGAAAAAAATTAAAACAAATTCTGCAATAATTTATAAGTGAACTTAAACTATTCTCCCAAAAACTACGATTTATCAAACAAGGCCTCACAAAACTGCATAATGGAAAAAATAAAAAAATTATGACTATTGAAACGCAAGAAGGGAAAACCCCAAAAAAGTGCTGGTCATTATGTACTTTTCAGGTGTTCGGCTTAACGGGTTAATGTTTTGGGAAAACATAATGCATGGTGAATCCCAGACAGAGACCTGCAAATGAACTGAGTCTTTCAAAATTAAAATGGTTGTTCTCCAAAAAATAGTTGTCATTTGTATAAAATAACAAAAAAAAACATGTACTCAACTTCTTAAGTCACCAGTGATCCAATGATAAAGCTCTGAATGTCTCTCCTGTCTCTGTGTGGCCACTGAAGCCAATCAGTGGTCTCCATAGTAATTTGCTATTTCATTGACATCACCATTGCCAGCACTTAGAGGTGATACCAACAAAACAATAAGGGCGGCATGTATGAACTTGGCTGTGCCAGAAGTCTGGAGTATTTTCAGCCCCGACATCTAGCGCAGCCCCGTTCGCAATAGTTAAGAGTCTCCCATATGCCAGTATCAGGTGCAATACAGACTGCCCCCGGCAGAAGAATAACACGCAGAAATGGCAGACTTGTATGGGATGGACACCAATAACTGGGCAAAGGTAGCTGGGTTAGGGGGTTGGATGGGGAAACTTTAGAATGGCATGCACTGACCCTTTAAAGTAAAGGGAACTCACGTGCCTCTATAGGCCGAACAGAGGAAGTGCTGACAGAGCTAGCAGCAGGTGGAACAGGAAGCTGGAGGCAGATGTGAGCGCAGACCGGGACCTGGATCACTGTGTGCAACGCCGAAGAATCAGGAAACGAGTGTGACCGCATTGCACATTGTTACAGAATCACCCCCTAACCCCTTAGAGGGCGCCTCTTCTCACAAGACCAGAGTCTGTGAAAACATCAGATTAGAGCGGGAGTGTCAGTATTCTCTTGTGGCTCTGAGTATCTTTCCTTAGGGCCATAGCCCTTCCAGTCTATGAGGTATTAAAGTTTGCCTTTGCAACGCTTCATGTCCAAAATCTCCTTAACCTCCAGGGAGTCTTTGGTACTAGACAGCATAGATGGAGAAATAACTTTGTGGGAGAACCAAATGAGAACCAGAGGATTGAGGAGGAATATGTGAAATAAATTGGGGATGCAGGGTGAGGGTGGTAGGGTAAGCTTATAGGAAGCCGGGTAAACCTGATGAAGAAAAGGACCAAGATAACAAGGGGCCAGTTTCAAACAAGGTACTTAGAGCTGGATATGCTTAGAAGAAAGACAGATGTTGTTTCCATGTTGATACATAGGAGAAGCTGCATTTCTTAGCTTGGCTCTTGAATCGGACAGAGGCTTGGAGTAGGTTTTGATGGGTAAGGTGCAAGATGTGGAGAATAAACCAACACAATGAAGTCCAATAAACATACTTAGATTTATTAGTGTAATTAAAAATTCACTAATATATATGTGTATATATATACACCAAATGCACCATACACCTAAATACAGACAAATACACTATCCCAGAGAATACCCAGATATATTAAGAAAATAGATAACATGATTAATCAAAATAATCTATGATATAGTATAATACAAATGCAAGCATGCTTGAATAATAAATACTTAACCAGAATGTAGAGGGGCAATCACAGGAGAATGTGCATCCCTGTGATAGCCCCTCTACATTCTGGTTAAGTATTTATTAGTCCATTATATTTGCATTTGTACTATACCATATCATGGATTGTATTGATTAATCATGATATCTATTTTCTTGATATATATGGGCATTTTCTGTCAGTATTTAAGGGTTATGGTGCAATTTTTTTATACTTTTGTTTATTTGGATTTTTTAAGAATTTTTTTTTATGAATTATCAATAAATATATGTCTTTTATTGGACTTTATTGCGTTGGTTTGTTTGTTGGCAAGGTTATATTATGGGTTATCCCACGGATTAATCTCTCTATATTGACTGGCACGTGTATACAGATTTTTTCTTATAGGTTGTCAGATGTGGAGGAAGTCGCGTACCTGAGCATTGACTGTTGGGACATCCGAAGGGGCTGGAAGGGGCAGATGAAGACAGGGATGTTGGCTAAACACCACATAGAAGGATGAATTTCCCAAAGATACACTGGAATTGGCCAGGACACATTTGTAGACCAGATCCCAAAATATGTTGTTCATGATTCCGTGGAAAACTGCCAGCGCGTTGCAGAGACCAAAGGGCATTACCAAATACTCAAAATGTCTTGAGTGTTGAAGGCAGCCTTCCAGTCATCCCCCTGCTGGATGAGTATAAGACTGTACGCACCCTGGAGATCGAGTTTGGAGAAGACCGTGGCCTCTTGGATCCTGTCAAAGAGCTCTGAGATTAGGGGCAGAAGGTAGCAATTTTTAATGGTGATCTTGTTAATACCCTGATAGTCGATGCAAGGCCGCAGGGAGCCATCCTTCTCCTTGACAAAGAAGAATCCTTCACCTGCAGGGGAAGATGGTTTACGTATAAAGCCCTTCTGGAGGTTCTCCTTGATGTACACAGACATGGGACAGAGGATACTCTCTACCACAAGTAGGGGTGGTACCAGGCAGGAGCTCAATAGGACAGTCATATGGCCAGTGAGGAGGAAGAGTCTCTGCTTGCTTCTTGCAGAAGATGTCTGCAAACAAATTCAGACATCTGCAGACATCTGCACATGGTTTCAGGGAGGAGAAGGTCCATAAGGACGAAGTGTAAGGACAGTGACTATACAAGGTGGACTAGGGGCAGAGATACAGGAAGAATGACAGTGGTTACTCCAGCAGGAAACTTCACTAGTTTTCCAATCGATGCTTGGGCCGTGTGTTCATAACCAGAGAAGTCCCAGAAGAAGAAGGCTGGAAGTGTAAGCATGAGGAAGGAGATCCATTCGTGATGCAAAACTCCGACGCGCAGAGTAAGAGGCTGTGTGCGGTACTGGATGGTACATGAAAGAACCTCTCCATTCTCAGAAGAGACAGAGAGGGGCTTGAACAGGTAGACCACTGGCAGACAGTATTCGGCAACTAGTATGGGATGGATAAAGTTGCCCGCAGAGCCCGAGTCCATGAAGACCAGAGCTGGATGGAAGGATTAAATTGACTGACATGATCTGATGTGGAGATGGAAGGTTCTTTGCCCAGGATGCCAGGTTTCATCTTCTGGATAATCAATGCAAATAATACAAGTAACTGATTGATATTTACACTGACAAAAAAAAGGGTAACAATGTGTTACAATGCGCACCATGGTCCCCGGTCCAGACTACAGATACGCTTGTGTTCCTTGCAAACTCTGTTCTGCCTGCCACTCACCTTGTCCTGCTCCTGCTCTTCCCCCATCCTCCATTAAGTTTTAAAGAGCCAGTGCACTACTAACCACCAATCATCTCCCACACCTTCCTTAATTAGGTCACTTCCCTCTGCACCCAGTGCCAGTTTGTTGATGTTCCACAGCAAGCGTTTGCCTTGTTTTCAGTTTATGGTGTTTGCTGGTTTTGACTCTTGGCTTACATTTACAGACTATTCTTTGCCTGCCGGCTGCCCTGAGCTTTCTGCCTGTGACCTGGTTACGTCACATCCAACCTGCCTTGTGCAGGCTCTGGTGATATCGAAGGGCTTCTTGGACATCTCTCACTCAGCAGATCCACCACCTCACCGTGACACAATGTTTTGAACTTTTGACTTTCAGGCTCCATATCTCACCATCTACTACAGCATTGAACGTTAGGCTGCCATCATTTTATTGACATTCATTCATGGCCACCTCATACATAACTTTTACTTGCAACTGTTTAGCATATGCTTAGTTATGCAGATTCTTGTCATTTCACTGCATTGTTACTGTTTTGCTTTTCTTCTTGTATACTACAAATAACAACCTGTTCTCACATTCCCTAATAGCCCAGTGATTAGGTTGATTCCCAAGCGAAGGGTCATGGCTGAATCAAAGAGCAGCCATGAAGAAGATTTTCCAAGAAAAGATAAACAGCATCATCCAACTCATTGATAGCGGTCTCTTGGCCAAGAAAATTGCCAAACTGCATCATGTGAGACCATGACAGCTGGAAGAATATGAAATGAAGTTCATCTATCGATTCAAAAGCCAAGAGGTGGACGTCCATGCAAAATATCAGAGTCAACAAGTTGGCTCATCACAAGGTTTATCAGTTCGGGGGTAACAAACACGGCAGTGGAGGTGGCTTTTATGCTTTGTAAAAGTGAGATCACAGACGTCCATGCAAGCACGGTTCGATGCGCATAATACAAGTCTGTAACTGTAGCCCAAAAAAAAGGAGAAGAAGCCTCGCCATCAATATCATCATAAGAAGTGTTGGCTCCAGTTTGCAATAAAGTATGAAAAATGGACAGTAAAAGATGTGAAACGGATTATTTGGAGCTATAAGTTGAAAGTCAATAGACTGGGCTCTGATGGGGACAAATGGGATCAAGAGAAAAGGGGGCCAACCAACCGAGAAATTGAAGGAACTCTCAAGTTCAGTGGATGAAGCCTGATGATATGGGGTTGTTTCACAGCCAAAGGCATTGTATACTTGACCAGGATTGATGGTGTTCTCATTGCCGAACTATATGTTAGTATTATTCAAAACGAGTTACTTCCTACACTGGAGTATTATGGGTATGAAAAGGACGACTAAGGGCCTCATGTAGGAAAACTGTCTAGGTCTAAGACGGTCCTTGTTGCCCATAGCAACCAATCAGAGTTCCCCTTTCATTTCATATAGTGCTCTGAAAAAACGAAAGGGAAGCTCTGATTGGTTGCTATGGGCAACAACGACCATCTTAGACCTAGAAAGTTTTCATACAAGTCCCCCTAAGTATTTCAGCAAGACATATGTCGCGGTTGGCAATGGAATGACAATGAAGTAGAGTTGCTTGATTGGTCCCCACAAGCCCCAGAACTCAACCCAATTAAACACTAATGGGCAGAGTTGAAAAAAAAAGCTGTATTCGGACCCAAGTGAGTCGACCAGTATGCAGCAACATTGGGAACGTATAGGAGAGACCTGGGATCAGATTTCAGTTGAGACATGCTTGAATCTGATCAAGAGCATGTTTAGAAAGATTCTGACTGTATTGAAAGCCAAAAGTGGATTTACAAAATACTAACAAAATCATTAACATTTTGACTTTTGGGAGCAAAAACAGTAACAATGCAGTTATATGACAAGAATCTGCACAACTAAGCGTTTGCAAAATAGTTGCAAGTCAAATTTATGTATGATATAGCCAAGATGACAGTCAAAAAAATCCTGGTAGTCTCACGTTCAAAGCTGTAGTGGATGATGAGATATGGAGCCTGAAAGTCAAAAGTCTGTCTTGGGAATTATGGTTATAAGAGATGCCTGATCCTGTACGATCTTGAGACACTCTGAACGACAAGAGGGAGGATTCTAGGGCTCTTTTATTTAATCTATCTTCATTAATAATTCCATCTATCCTATCGGTCCGTAGGCTGCAGAATCTCCATTGTGCTGCGGATAAGGAGTGTGTATGTTTTTTTTTACAGGGGTGTAATAAGTGTTTAATGTCATATTTTATTTTTTTTATTTATCTTTTATTTTTTAAATACTTAAACTTTTTTCTTACTTTTTTGTCCCACTATGGGCTTATGCTATGTGATTGCCTGATTGCTTTTATAATACATAGCAATATCTTACACTTACAGCCTATTAAACCCTGTTTCTGGCAAGGTCTAATAGATTTCTGTACATAGCAGGCCCAATGGCCATTATTTCACATAGCAGCCACTGGCACCCCACAATTGCATTGTGGAGCTGCCAAAGGTTTGGCAATCACCTAATCACCTACATATTGAGACCGTTACTGACCGCGTTATCAAGGGGGTTAAAACGGCTTGGATCTATGTGACCCAGCAATGCAGCCATAGTATAAATATTGTAAATATTATAGGTAATCAAAGGTGGGCCAACAGAACGTGTGTATATATTTTATTAAAAAACAAATTAAAAAATAAAAACAAGTTTGAGTGTATTGGAATGAGTGGGAGTGAATGGAGCTGGACCACAAAATTGTAACTATGTGCAGGATTTCAGTTTCTGTTTCTTTCTGTTTATTTGTACAACGGTGAATTTTGTTCAGATTCTATATCTTATAAAATAAAAAAGTTGCAGCTAAGTCTTGTGTGGAAACCATAATCCTTACTGTTTTGAAACATCCAAGAACAAGTGTTTCTTACACCTTACAAACTGAAGCCCTGGGGGATAGCTCCTTTAACTCTTGGGGTTCATAATATCATCCCATAGCCACTCTTACAAACTGCCAGCCAATAGAAGACCCAGAAAGCAGCAGTGTCAGAAGCTGGACCAGTACTGCTTAATATTTTATTTAGTCACCCACAAAAGGAGGTGGGAGAAAAGGAGACAGACAAAAATACTGTATGCTATGTTCTCCCTTCTTACTTAACCCCTTCCTGACAGACGGTCATAATTATATGGCTCTAAATTTTTTTTCCTCTTTGTCTTCTGAAAGCCATTACTTTTTTTATTTTTCCACCTACATAGACATATGCGGGCTTTTATTTTGCAGGACAAGATGTACTTCCTAATGATGTTATTCATATTACTATAGAATATACTGGGGAACTGCAAAAAAAAATTCTAAGTGGGGCAAAATGTGAAAAAAACGGACTTGCGCCAGGTTTGCGGGAGTTTTTTTTTTAATGGAGTATATTCTTCGGTAAAAATGATGTGTAATCTGTATTCTACAGGTTAATTCGGATCCGGCAATACCAAACATGTATGGTTTCCGTTATGTTTTGGTACTGTAAAAAAATTACAAACATTTTCTATTTTTGAAATTTACGCCGTGGCGCCATTTTGTGACCAATAACTTTTTTTTAATAACACCTACGGACGTAAATGAGGATGCATTTTTTGCGGGCTGAAGCGTACTTTTTATTGCTAGCAGTTTGGAATGCATGCGACTTTTTGTTCACTTTTATTCCAATTTTTATGCGACGTAAAATAACCAAAAAACACAATTTTGGCATTTGGAAATTTTTTTCTTCTACGGTGTTCAGCATACGGGATAAATGATGTTATATTTTTACAGATCTGACTTTTTAGGACACGGCAATACCAAATATGTGTTTTTTTTATTATTTTATTGTTTTTATTTGTAAAATGGGGAAAAGGGGGTGATTTGAACTTTTAATACTTTTTTTTTGTACTTTAAAACTTTTTTCTTTTTTTTTTTAACACTGAGTCCCCTTATGGTGCTTGACCACCAGGGGGCACGATCGTTAATACAGTCTAATGCATTGTATAGACAATGCATTAGACTGTACAAAGTTGCCGGTTTCCCCACTTCCTGCCTATGCCCGGAAGTAGGGCAAAAGGGAACATGGCAGCGATCAGAGTTTTCACAAGGCTCCCCGCTGCCATGTTAGCCCATCGGGACTCAGCAATCTTATCACTGATGTCCCGATCGGGCTGAAAAACGGTGCGCGGCATCTAAGGGGTTAAACATCGCAGGAGGGCGACGCTGAAACAGGACTGTTTGGATTGTACTCCTGAACACTCTGGGCGACATGTATGAATCAGGCTGGTCAGAATTTTGGCCTCAAAAAGCTGTAGTAGACCAATTCTACAGATGTATGATGTGTGAGGCGTACTCCAAACTTTGGCACAATAAGTGCCTCGGTACACTTTTCAGCGCGCCAAAGTTTTTGGGCATTCTGGGGGCGTGTCGCATCCCATTAGTAGAAGTAGACACATTTATGATTCTTTGGTGCCAAAACTTTGGCGCAGAACCGTTAGAACAGCCAGACCAAGTTAAATGTGGTGCCTGAGCCTGAGTTGTTGTATTGGCACTAGACTGGGCCTGTATATATGACCAGGTTTATACATTCTGGTGCATTCTATACTACCTTAAAGCGATTTAGAACTGGTCTATTAGCTCCAGAATTCATACATGTCAGCCTTTATGTTAGCCTATGGGAATTTTTCCCACTAGATTCAATGTCCAACCAACAAAAGAGGAAGGTAATAGCAGAGGTGGGCAGATTAGTGGCAACTGAATATGAGCAGTAGCAGTGTTTCTGGCTGTTAAATGACTTGCCTATGGCATTTTTTATCAGTTCTCCAATAAGATACATTACAAAGCTTCTTACTGTATATGTGCTTGTATTATTGATGCATTTAAAGTTAGTTAAAATAACAGTGCCCATTTAGGTTATGATAATCAATTGGTTTCATGTCTGTCGGGTAGAGCTGCTTCTGTATGTGGCATTAACTTTGCTAAAAATACTCCATTACATAAATTATGTGCTTTTTTTTACATATTCAACCTTGCAGTATTTACCACAGAAAAAAATATATAATACTTAAAAAAGTGCTAGATCAGGCTAAAAGTGAATTCACAGCGTAATCACAGAATTGTCCACTTTGAAACCATTTCAAAATGTACCTTTGCCATGTAGAATCTATGTTAACCCCTTACTGCCGCAGCCAGTTTTGTTGATACCTTTAACTATTCATGTGATTCAGAGACTGTTTTCTTGTTAGTAAACATTATCAAAATATCATCAAAATTTAGAAAAATTTGCCATTTTTAAAGTTTAAAAACTTCTGCGTGTAAGACAGATAGTTATTTCACATAAACTAGCATTACAATATGTCTACTATAGGTTGGCATGTAATTTTTTCAGATTTTCAAGAAAATTTGCAACATAGATTTTTTTTAGGGATCAGTCCCTAAACAGCGATTGATCATGTGAGTTAATCACCCGCAGCCAGAGTGAGCTCTGGCCACAAGCGAAGCAGCATGAGGCCGGCTGTAATATACACCTGGTTCCATGCTGTGATCATGCGGTCCCTGCTTGAGAGCCTGCATAATGTCCCGGACATACCTGTATGTTTATCTGCGGTAAGTCACTTCCTGCTAGGACGGACAGGTACGTGCAATGTTGGGAGGGGGTTAAAGAAACTTGGCTCTAGCAGTTTCCTGCTGGAATGCAATAGCTATCACTCAGAGTTGAAAGGATCAGCCAGGGAAGTGCTCAATACCGAGAGGTGTAGGTATTTAACATGAAAGTGGTGGTTAGTCCATGAAAACAAGTTTAGTTCAGTCATGACCTAATCCTGAGGTATGTTTTCTCTCTCTATCCTCAATATCAAAATTGCTTTAACTTTGCGGTAACTAAAATATAGACATTAAACCAGAAATCATATTTGGGGCTGCAGGATATCTGATGGCTCATTTGTTAATTAATTCACCATAACCACTAGAGAGTTTCTACATTTTCACTTGTAATATAAGTGACTGAGCCACAAAAACAAGTTTTGTTCAGTCATCCTCTCAAAACTGCTGACAGAGACCTTTAGGTTTGCTATGACTGAAATACAGAAAACATACAAGGAATCATTTTTTGGGGGGTCTTTAGGGTATTTGATGGCTCATTTGTTAACTAATGCACCATAAACTCTAGGAAGCTAGAAAGTTTCTCCACTATCAACAACTATAATTATGTGCTTGTCGTTTGCTATCCTTTATGTTATACTATCAAATACTGATTTTTTTCTCTTAACCTTTTTTGTAAATTGAGGTAAAGTGATTGGTCACAAATATATAAATGATACAAATGCTGATACTGAAAGGCAGAATAGGCACAAACATACAGTATACTGTACAATACCTCCACTGCCAATACAATCCCTGAAAACAATGTTAGGGTATGTTCACACGGTGTAATTGCGGCGCACATTTCGCCATGTATTTGTGCTTTAATACGGTAATCCATAGATCTCACAGAGAACTATGGATAAGCCTCCTCCCCGCTCGTACAATACGATCGTATTTTATGAATAAATTTATATCAAAACTCTGTAAGAAATTCTATAATCTCACATATATGTACACGGGTTCAGCTTAATGGTGGCGTAATGGTAGCACAAAAAACATGTCTTGGCCTCTATTTAGTAGCTTGGCTTTTATTCAATCGCAAAACAAAACATGTGGCTTGACTTCTGCCAAAAAAACAAAAAGGTACACAGCCTGTGTTTGATAACTTACAGTTCTGAAGAGGTTAGTCTACCTGCTAACATGCAGGAAACATAATAGTCCCAATCCTGAGAGGATCCCAGTAACCACAGCCTGGAGTTGTCTCCTTCCTTCCTAGGCCATGAACCACACATCAACCAATCCTCTGCTCATCTGACCAACCAAGTTTACATAATAAACAATACCAGGTCTGGACCTGGAAAAAATGGTACTGGCCATCCCACCTAGCTTTTTGGACACACCAACAAAAGTCTCCACTCAAAAAAAACAATCCACTAAACCATGGTGTAACTCAAAACAGTGGCACCTAGATGCAGATAAGTATTGCAAACATAAGAGCATACACCTATGTATATAGGTAAGGTCTGGAATAATAAGTTAATAAAACAAATACTGTACTGGAACATAGCCCCTACCCCACCAAAACCCAAGGGAGAGAATTGGACAGAAGACAAATTCACCCCCCACCTCTGGTGCACATTTACCATTGGAGTAACCAGGGCATGGTACCATAATCCGACTGAGGGAAAGCCCCCAAGTTATGGGATACGAACATACAAAGTCCCCAGAGTACCTTTTAGTTGAGAGGAGAGGTGTAAATAAAGGGGTTGCATGATAACTGTGATCTCCTGGGGTGTGTAAAAATTAACTATGAACACCTGCCATTTTTAAAAAAATTTAGAGGATTGGATTTTCTTGGTCCTAATAATGTTTATTCTGTCCATTTCAAGATGAGTTTTGACTATCTGGATCACTTCCTGCAATGTCGGGATGTTTGGAGCTAACCATTTGGCCAGAAGACTTCTTTTGGCGGCTAATAAAAATATATGTAGAATTGAATGATTACTAAAATGTTGTGGTATATTATGGAATAGGAGTAGTGCTGGCTCCAAGGCTAAATGACACCGCAATTTAATATTCAAAGTTATAATGGCTGTCTCTCAGAACCTCACGGTTTCTGCACAAGTCCAGATACTATGGACAGTCTGTGCGGAGGATGCCACACTTCGGACAGGATGTCAAACGATCCGGACAAGCTGGATAGGGGGGAATATTGAAGCCATAAATTGCAGAATGTGCAATTCTAAAAAATGTATCTCTCCCCTTCTCATTAACTATATATTTGTGGATGTTCAACCATCCTTGGAGGACTGTATTAGAAATCTAAGGTAAACCTTCTCCCCTTAGCAAAAATCCTGCAAGGCCCCTCATCACCTGAACCCCCACGAAGACCAGCATATAATGCTGACAAAGAATGGTGTGTTGAAGAAATAGGGCCAATAACATTAACAAAATTATTTAATTCAAAATGAGACGCCTTCATGTCCTTGCTTGTATAAAAACTCACTAATTGGGATTAAGCCAAAAAAATGCGATGCTGGTAAGCTATATTGTTGAGATATTTCTGGGAAAGAGGAAATCCGTTGATGGTCAGAGTGAATAAACTGGGAGAAAGTTAAAATCACCTTAACTTTCCAGACTTTAAATTGGGGGTTATCAAGGCTGGATTTAAATTCTGGCTGTCCATGGATAGAAAGGTATCTGCTTGTCTGGTAGGGTAGAGAAAATAAGGTTCTACATGCTTTCCAGGCTCCTGTCGAGTACCTCACAATGAGACTATGTTTTGCCACCTTGGGGAGAGAGAAATATATGGTATGAAGAAGGTTCGAAAGCGTCCATGGGTGAACCAGTGCCGCCTCAATAGTGAGGTCGGAATATATTGAAGATTGTTTAACCCAATCCGATCCATGATGCAGGAGGCCAGCTAATTTATATAGTCTAAGATTGGGCAAATTCAGCGGGCCCCCCCCACCCCCCGCCTCTTGGGATTATCAGTTTAGATAAGGCTATGCGTGGACGTTTTTTTTTCCATAGAAAAGAGATGAACGAGGCAAAAAGTTGTCTGACATCTTTATGTCTAAGCAATAAAGGGATTGTTTGCAATAAATATAGTAGTTTGGAAACGTCATCATCTTAAGAAGATGAGCCTTAGCGAGTAAGGGAGCGGAAGATGCATCCATCGTTCGAGTTCCTTACTAATTTTAAGAAACATAGGGTGGTAACTGAGGTGATAAATTTACTCCGGGGACTTACCAATATTTATTCCCAGATACCTGATGGAGGCACCTGCCAGGGATATAGGTAAATTATGGAGTAGATATGAAGAGGGTGAATGAACAGGGGAGAGACCCAATAATTCTGATTTTGAAACGTTAACCTTGAAGCCCGAGAAGCAACCAAATTCATGTAACAGATCAAGAGTTATCAGAACCTCCACCAGTGGGTTAGATAAGTAAATCAGAAGAGCATCTGCAAACAAGGAGACCTTAATATTGGATGAACCTATATTAGTGTCTAGACGATCTGGATTAGAAGCCAGTGCTATAGAGAGGGGCTCATGGCCAAATTAAATAGTAGCGGGAATAATGGGCATACCTGGCACATGCCTCTCCCCAATTGAATGGCCTTAGAAAGAATACCTGGGTTATAGATCCAGGTGAGGAGACTGGTATATAGCGAAGAGATATAAAAACGGAAGGCTCCCTGGAATCCAAATCTACCCATCACTGTTCCTAGCCATCTCCAGCTGACCATGTCGAATGTTTTTTCCGCAATAATTGACAGGACAGCCGGAGAGGGATGAAGCCCCAAATGACATTTGATCTCAACTAAAACAGTAATAATTATACGAATATTAGAGACCGCCCCTCTCCCCTTAACAAATCCTGTCTGTTGGGGGGCTAATGATATGGGGAAGAAGAGTGGCCAACCTGTCTGCCAATACTTTAGAAATTATTTTTAGATCGACATTTATTAATGAAATTGGACAGTACGAGGAAGGGAGAGAAGCATCATTTCCCGGCTTCGGTAAAACTTTTATAAATGCAGTGTTAATATGTTGCGGGATGGGAGTTTTGTTCCTGAATATATTGGAGACAGTGGTTAGAAGTGGTGTTACTTTAGGAGTAAGAATCTGGTAAAACTCTCCTGAGAAGCCAATGAGACCTGGGGCTTTATTATTACCTACGTTTTTAATAACCCTAGAAATTTCCTCATTTTGGACAGGTTGGTTAAGGAAGTCCCTGTCTGCTTCAGAAAGGGAGGGGAGAGACAGACGGCCAAGCCAGTCATAGGGATCCCTGTCATCAGAAGTCTCTGGTGAATATAAATGGTCATAGAACTCGCTTAGAACATTATTAATAGCAGTAGCAGCGTATTGCATGTTCCCACATGAGTCCTTCAATGCATATATATTGGAATCAGAGTTGATCCCCTTGGCAAAAGTAGCTAAACGCCTTCCCGCTTTGTTCCAAAACCTGAATAATTTAGCTGACATCCAGGATTGCCGGGACACCTCTCTATACTCAAGCCAACGCTCATACTTTTTTTTGGTAGTAGACCATTGAAGTTTGGTTGTAGGAGTTGGATTGGATGGAAAGACCGTATAAGATTACTGTAGCTCTTCACTTAACAACCTAATTCAATCCGCAACCACCTTCCGACATGTATTAGTGGCCTCTAATGATCGCTTTAGCTGTCTCCCAGAGTAAGACTGGCTCCGTCCTATCCTCTGGATTGCCTTGTAGAAATTGCAGCCACCACCCTCGGAGAATATTAGCAAAGTCCTTGTCCCCAAACAGGTAAGACGGGAATCTCCAGAGGTAATCCGTACCCTTGGTTGTAGCGTCCGACAATTGGAGGACAAGAGGGGCATGGTCCAAAGTAAAATAAAAATCCTTAATATCAAGTAGATCAACCCTTTGCATGGCTTGAGGAGAGAGTAGAATATAATCAATATGCGACGCTCACGCAAAGTTTTGAAGGAATACTATAAAGTGTTAATATTGGAAAAATCCCTTTGTTAACTGGAATATTTAATACATTTTTTCTACTTTCAAAATGCATAGAAATGATGATTAGAAATTGCTGTGTAAAATACTGGCTAACTGCTTGCAATTGATCTTACCTAATATTCTTAGTAAGCCCCAATCAGGATTTACCAAGGGAAGAAATTACACAAAGAACATACGTATAGTTATTTCAGCAATGATAATAGCACACAAACGCAACAGCCCGGGTTTATTGGAAATGAGTTTAGACTTGAGAAAGGTTTCATGGTCATTTCTGCACTCTGCTTCAGCCTGCTTTAACTTTTGCTTGGTATTTCGGAACTACATCTTTTTATTGCAAACCGTCATCACCACTTAAATAACAATTAACGGATATAACTCTCCCTACATAGATCTATTTTATGGTACAAAAAAGGGATGCCCTTCGTCCCCACTTCTCTTCAGCTTTTCAATAGACCTTCAACTCTACCACCTGCAAGAAACACCTACATTCAAGGGTACAGAAATAGAGGTAATAGAATTAAAGATGGCCATCTTTGGCTAAAAAATAATATTGTTTATAGATAAGCCCAAGTGTGTTCTCCCCAAATTGTTATCTGAGCTAACAAAATTGGGCGCACTCCTGTAAAAAACTGAAGCATTACTATTAAAAGCCCCATCATTACTCCTTTGGTTAAAATATTATCCCTTTAAATGGCAAACGCATAATCTCAAATACCCAAGTGTACTCATAACTAAACACCCTTCCAAACGTATTACCTGTTTAGAAGCTCAAAATAACTGTAAGCACATGGAATTGTTTCACGCTGCAGGGTGAATTTGTTAAAAATGATGAAAATTCCTATATTCTCCAAATGCTTCCCATAACCTTGGCTTAGAAGAAAAAAAAATAGATTCATTTTTATACTGTTTCTTCAGATGGGAAAAAAGTGTGAATAGCCTACGGAATATTATAACACAAAGTAATTGCAGGAATAATTTTCCAAATATAAAAAAAATTATAATTTTGCCTCTCTATACTGGATAATTTAATATTGGTTACAGAATGCCAGTTCTAAATCACGTTAAGGCAGTGTAGAATGCTCCAGAATGTATGAACCTGCTCATCTGCAGTTCAAACATACAGGTGCATTGTAGTGCCAATACGACAAGTCTGGCTCAGACAGACCACCTTTAACTTGGTCTGGCTGTTCTTATTGTTCTGTGCCTAGATTTGGTGTCAAAGAATCATAAATGTGTCTACTTCTAAGAATGTGGTGCAATGCCCCCAGAACGCCTTAAATATTTGGGGCATTAAAAAGTGTCTGTGGCGCATTACAAAGGCACTTATCACGCCAAAGTTTGGAGTGGACCTGTTCATACATTCTTTTTGGCTCAAAGTACACCAGAAAACTGTCGTAGCCCTGTTCATACATGTCGTCCTATGTGCTTAACTAAATTTGTTTCATAAACCTCATAATAATCTGTGTAATGACATCAAACACAATCTACTTTTATTCTCCACCTTAAAAGATTGGTGCAAAACACATGCTCAGTGGCAAACGACTCCTCAATAGCCTACACCTTATTTAACCTCTTAAGCTGAACGCCTGGAAAGTAGTTAATGACCAGAATTTTTTCTTTAGTTTTTGCCTTCTTGCGTTTCAACAGTTGTAACTTTTTTATTTTTTCAATGACGCAGTTGTATGAGGCCTTGTTTTATTTGAGACGAGTTGTACTTTAAGGGTGGAATAGTTTAAGTTCACTTATAAATAATTGCAGAATTTAAAAAAAAAAAAATGTTTTACATTTTTTTTTGTTTTTTACACCATTTACATTTCACACTTAATAACTTGTTAGATTAATTCTAAAGGTTATTATGGTCGTGTGGATACCTAATATGTGTAGGCTTTTTTGTGTGTGTAATGTATGCGCAATTATTTTTTATTAAATATTTATTTTTATTTTATTATTTATTTTTTATTTATTTTTTAAAATTTTTATGTTTACTTTTTTTTTTTTTTTTAAATCCCATGAAGGGAGAACTGTGTTACTTTATTTTTTTTTTACACTTAGTAATGTATTAGCATATTTATATATGCTAATACATTATAATCTGTGTCAGTCTGACACAGGCAGTGATCAGAACAGCACACAGTCTGGCCAGATCACTGGCTTCTTACACAGACAGTCCTGTAGCTACTCTTGGTCCCCAGGGCTGACTGTGCAGCCGGTCCCTGGGCTCTGTCGGGTCACCAGGTGTTCCGATCACCCGACAGAGCAGGGAAACCCTTTCATTGCGCTGTGGTGACGAGCTACGACAATCAAACGGTTAAAGCACAGGGGAGCAGAGGGTCTCCCGCTCCCCAGTGCTCGCAGGGGCTGCGCTAAGATCAGGGCTGTGTAGTACCTCCAGTATTGTCAAAAGACAGTGGGTGGTCATTACGGAGTTTACCCTGATTTGTACTCCTGACTTTAACCCTTTAAGGCACCCTGACGTTCATGGACGTCATGGTTCACTGCCTGTTAAAGGGGTTGTCTCGCTACAATGATTGGGTTTTAATTAAAAGATCTTTAAAAAACAAGCAGCTTTGCAATATATGTTCATTACAAATGTCCTACTGATTTTGAGTTAGCCCTGTTAGTAGGAGTGCATCAGTTTCTCAAATTTCTATAGCAGCTGACCTGTTGATCCTTATCTTACTGGCTGTCAGGTCTGTATAACTCATCAGCCTTTGAAGACAGGTTGGAGCAGAGAGCCCCTCCCGCACAGAATGCTTCTGTAGTGGAGGGAGTGGGAGGGAGGACTCTGGTTTCTGTGTCCATGCTGTCTGGATTAACCCTGTGTGTGCCTGCTTCCTCCTGCTCTCTACACAGATAGATGTGACAGCAGTGACCCTGTGTGTTACTATAATCATGATGTGTCTGTGGAACTGTCACTATACTAATACTATACACATCAGGCATGTGAATACTTCATGCTGTGCAGTACTAGTGACACATCCTGAGTATAGTAACACTTCCCAGCTGCCCTGTGTCTGTTCTGACAGGGTTTGTTGTTGCTGGAGATGTGGAGACTTGTAAGCTAAGCAGGGGGTATAGGAACACTTGCATCCCCTCTGCTCTACTATTAGTAATCAATGCTTCACAGACCTCTCTACACTCATAGATCAGCCCTCTCCTGCAACAGACCTAGGCAGGCACACACAGGGTTAACTCTGGCAGCAAACCCCCTCCCCCTTGCTGTATAGAAGTTACGGAGCTGCCTGTGTGCTGAGGGAAGGGGGGAAGAGGGAGCAGAAGAGACAGACCAAGAAGCACGCCCCTCAATTCAACTATCAGGCTCACTGACAGGCTGAAAGCTTGTAATGAGACAACTCCTTTAATGCACCCTGACGTTCCAGGAACGTCATGAAAGCTTTCTGTCTCCCTGGGCAGAGATAAGATGAAAGCTCTATGCTAATTGCTGTTTCTGACAGCTAATTAGCTCATCTTCACAGCAGGTGATCAATCATTGCAGTCCTGTGATCCCCCCTGCCGAGGATCGCTGGGATTGGTCAGTCAGTCTGCTGACTCACCCATTACAGCTGATCCATGTCCTAGGGCTCTGTACTGTGTGAGAGAGTGAGAAGATGGTATTTCTGTGCTGGGTCCTAGTGCCCTGTGCTGCAATCTGAGCTGTCACAGCCTGAAATACTTTATTAACCCCTCCACTGCCTAATCACTTCACTGCCCCTGTGATCTATTTGTGGCAGCTGTCTGATCAGACAGTTTGCCACTTTCAAGTTCCAGCAATTTTCTGCCAGTGATGATCACTGGCTCATACATTGCAAAACACACAACAAAAATTAACCCCTTCATTGCCAAGTCCCTGTTCCCCTCATTGTTATAGCTGTCTGATCAGTTAAAAAGACAGTTTGTAACTTCTGTTCCCACATCTGTCGCTGCCCATCACTACCCAAATAAAGCCTGAAAAATATCCTAAAACAAAAAGGTGCTCCTTCAATTCTGAGGCCTGTGGAAGAGTCAAAAAGCACATATGGGCCACAAGTGGGATATTTCTAAAAACTGAATAATAAGGAGAATCATTATTGAGTTGCAATTTCTTGGTAAAATCTACGGGGTTCCAATGAATAATGAAAAAAAATCGGAAATCTGCAAAAAAGTTAAAATTTTGACATTTCACTTTCACTTTTCATTAATTTCTGCGAAATACCTAAAGGGTTAATACACTTCCTAAATTCTGTTTTGACTATGTTAAGGGGTGTTGTTTCTGAAATGGAGTCATTTATGGGGGTTTCTAACATACAAGCCCCTCAAAACCACATCAGAAGTCGCCTGGTTCCAAAAAAAATCTGTTCTGCAAATTTTCTTGAAAATTGTAAAATTTGCTACTAAATTTTAAAGCCCCCAAATGTCTTAAAAAATAAAAGGATGTTTAAAAAAAATCATGCCAACACAAAGTGGACATATGGTAGACGTTCATTATTTACTATTTTGTTTGGTGTGACTATGTGTCTTGCACACAGAAATTTTTAAACTTTGAAAATGGCAAATTTTTCCAAATATTCACGAAATTTCGATATTTTTCACACCTAAAGAAGGATTTTATCGACCAAAATTAATTGCTAAATTAAAGCACAATGTGTCACGAGAAAACAAATCTCTGAATCACAACGATTGGTAAAAGTATTGAAAAGTTATTCACAGATAAAGTGGCACATGTCAGATTTGAAAAAAAGGGCTTTGTCCTTAACTCCAAAACAGGCTTAGACCTTAAAGGGTTAAAAATGATCATGCAACTTTTTAAAGCTGGTATCAACCTGGCATTATATTTTTCGGTAGCCTAGTTCATTCCAAAGAGAAAGTTTTTGAGTATTTTTTAAACTATGACAGAAATTCTCAGACACCCCAATTCCCTTTTTTGCCTACTTCCAAGCAAAACAGTTACATTAAAAAATTAACCTCTAAACTGACAGAGAGGGACAGGAACACACTATTATGCAGATGGTTCTTCTATCCTTTAGATACCATGAAACAAATTCTAAAAAAATAACAAATAATACACATATCCACAGATGATGCATATGCCCACATACTCCTAACACAACAGACCAAAAAGAACCTAAATTTACTATACATGTTGATCTTGAACACATTGGAACTAGCTAATAAATACAGTTGAAACCAGAAGTTTACATACACTATACAAAAAGACACACAAGCATGTTTTCCTCACTATCTGACATGAAATCAGAATAAACCTTTCCTGTTCTAGGTCAGTTAGAATGAGCAAAATCATTTATATTTTCCAAATGCCAGAATAATGAGATAGAGAGAATTTTTTAAGGCATTTTTATTACTTTCTGCAAATGTAAAGGTTTACAAACACCAGGATTACTATGCCTTTAAACAATTTCGGACAGCCCATATGATGATGTCATGTCTTTGGAAGCTTCTAATCGGTTTATTGGCAACATCTGAGTTAACTAGAGACACATCTGTGGATGTATTTTAAGACACACTAGAAACACACTGCTTCTGTGTGTAACATCATGGGAAAGTCTAAGGAAATCAGCCAAGATATCAGGAAGAGAATTGTGGACTTGCTCAGGTCTGGTTCATCCTTGGGTGCAATTTCCAGATACCTGAAGGTGCCTAGTTCATCTTTACAAACAATTATACGCAAGTACAAACAAAATGGGAATGTCCAGCCATCATACCGCTCAGGAAGGATATGGTTTTGAACATGCTTTGGTCCAACATGTGTATATCATTCCAAGAACAAAAGCATCATGGGCTGAAAGATCTCTCTGCCAGAAAGAAGCCATTATTCCAAAAGAAACATATAAAAGCCAGATTAATATTTGCAAATGCACATAGGAACAAAGCCCTACATTTTTGGAGATAATGCCTGTGGTCTAACAAAACTAAAATTGAACTGTTTGGCCATAATGCCCATTGTTACGTTTTGGAGGAAAAAGGGAGAAGCTTGGAAGCCTTAGAACACCATCCCAACTCTGAAACACGGGGTTGACAGCATCATGTTATGGGGTTGTTTTGCTACAGGAGGGACTGGTGAACTTCACAAAATAGATGGCATCATGAGGAAAGAAGATTATGTGGCAATACTGAAGCGACATCTCAAGACATCAGCCAGGAAATTAAAGCTTGGGCAGAAATGGGTCTTCCAAATGGACAATGACCTGAAGCATACTGACAAACTGGCTACAAAGTGACTTAAGGATAACCAAGTCAATGTTTTGGAGTGCCATCACAAAGCCCTGATCTCAATCCTATTGAAAATTTATGGACAAAGCTGAAAAGGTAGGTGCGAGCAAGACGACTGTTATGGGGTCCGGCACGGGTGCCGTCAACACCCGCGGACGCCCCCCAACCCGCAGGGGGTCTGGCGCGGGTGCCGCGGCCAACCGCGACCATCCCCCTGCTGCCCAGGCTGCGGCGCCAGATTACTTACCCGTCCACGCTCCTGTGTTCCCTGCTCCTGCCCGTGCCGGCCGCCGCGCGCGTACCCGCTGCTTATGGCACGCGCGCGACGGCTTGTCTGGATTTAAAGGGCCAGCGCGCCGTTAATTTGCTAATTGCCGGCCGCTGGTCCTATATATTGTACACGCCCCCTGCACTCTCTGCCAGATTGTTGGTGTGCGTTAGTGAGTCTTGATAGTGTTAGAGTTCCGTATTGATTACCCGTGTACCAGTCCGTCCCGCTTCGTTTCCTTACTTTGCATGTTTGCCGCCTGTCCTGACCGTCTGCCCGTCTCTGACCACGAACCTCTGCCGCCCATCCTGACCTCCTGCCTGTCCCCGACTATTTCTCTGGATTACGATTCAGTACCACGCATTACCCCGGCCGACATCGCAAGCTAGTCACATCAGGGGAAGCGACCTGGTAGCCTTACGCCGCAGCAAGTCCATCTTGCTTTGCGGCGGGCTCTGGTGAATACCGGGGGCTACTTAGACTCCGCTCCCTGGCGTGGCTTAACTAACATCGCTTGCGGTGGTCCAGAGAATCCACCGAACCATTACAACGACCTACAAACATGACTCAGTTACACCAGTTCTGTAAGGAGGAATGGGCCAAAATTCCTACCAACTATTGGGAGAAGCTTGTGGAAGGATATCCAAAATGTCTGACCCAAGTCATACAGTTTAAGGGCAATGCTACCAAATACTAATGAAACGTATGTCAACTTTTGACTTTGCAGAAAGTAATAAAAATACCTTAAAAATTCCTCTCTCTCATTATTCTCCCATTTGGCAATATAAAAAATTTTTGGTTCCTAATTGACCTTTAAAAACAGGAAGGTTTATTCTGATTTCATGTCAGATAAGTGAGAAAAACAGCAATTTTGTCTTTTTCTATAGCATATGTAATCTTCTGGTTTTAACTGCACCTGTTTTATCTTGATACATAGAAATTAGACTAAAAGTTAGGGCCTATTACACACCACTACGGGTCGAGATGGGCGAATTGATTCTAACGAAGTGAAATTCGTTTAGAATTTCAGAAAAACTTCGATCCTGAACGAATTTGGGAAGTTTGGGGTGTTTGGGGAGCAAAAGGAGGCCAGGCGTTTAATGGGGAAAGAAGTCTGGGAGGAAGAAAGGGCGTAGCCTAAATGACATGTGGCAGAGATGAAGCCATCAGAGCCCGGCGGGATTCGGGACGTCACCGCACTATATAAGTCCGGGCGGGGACGCTGGCAGTTCACACTGCTTTCACTGTGTTTGTGTAGAGAAGCTGCTGCTGCGCTCATGATATCTCATACTAAAGAACCTAACTTTTATACAGCGATTTTTGGGGTGATGTCACAGTTTGTCCAGAGACTGCTTCTCTTACGTTCTAATTCTGATTTTGTGGGGAAATTGGGAAATTGAAGTCCAGTGTGCTCCAATTCAGCTGCATATACATTTTAATGCTATCTGCTCAGTTCTTGAGCACATTGAATTATCCAAGGGTTATCTAAGCCTGTTTGAGTTGTATTCAGTTAAAGAAACAGTGTTTTTACAATCCAAATACCACTTAATTTTTGGTTGCTCATTTCTTTTGTGCAATTTATATCCAGGGGTTAATTAAGCGTTGTTCTGCTGTTGTGGTCACTAAAAGAAACGGTGTTTTTCAACGCCAAAGAAGAAATTTTGTCTGTCGAATAATTCATATTCGAAGGTTAATTACGAGTTTTTCTGTTGTTGTGTTCCATAAAATACACGCCGTTTTAACACGCTACAAAACTGGTAATTGTTGGCAGCACATTTCTTTTGCGCAATTTACATCCAAAGGGTTAACTAAGTATTTTTCTGCAGTTGTTATTCCCGGTAAAAAAACGTTTTTTTTTCACCGCCCCAAAGAAGAAATTTTGGCTGTAGTATAATTCATATCCGAAGGTTAATTAGGAGTTTTCTGTTGTTGTGTTCCGTAAAATACACGCCGATTTAACACGCTAAAAAGCTGGTAATTGTTGGCAGCACATTTCTTTTGCGCAATTTACATCTAAGGGTTAACTAAGTATTTTTCTGCAGTTGTACTCAGTAAAAGCAACGTTGTTTTTCACCGCCAAATAAGAAATTTTGGCTGTAGGATAATTCAGATCCGAAGGTTAATTACGAGTTTTTCTGTTGTTGTGTTCTGTAAAATACATGCCGTTTTAACACGCTACAAAGCTGGTAATTGTTGGAAAGAAACATTTCTTTTGCGCAATTTACATCCAAGGGTTAACTAAGTATTTTTCAGCAGTTGTATTCAGTAAAAGAAACGTTTTTGTTCACCACCAAAGAAAAAATTTTGTCTGTAGCATAATTCATATCCGAAGGTTAATTACGAGTTTTTCTGGTGTTGTGTTCGTAAAATACACGCCGTTTTAACATCTACAAAGCTGGTAAATTTTTTGGCAGCACATTTCTTTTTGCGCAACTTACATCCAAGGGTTAACTAAGTATTTTTTGCAGTTGTACTCAGTAAAAGAAACTTTTTTTTCACCGCCAAAAGAAGAAATTCTGTAGCATAATTCATATCCAAAGGTTTAATTAAGCCTGTTTGTGCTTTTATATTCAGTAAAATACCCCAGTTTTTAAAACGGCACATACAAGTAAATTTTTTTTCCTGGCCATTTGTGGAGCGCAATTTTTATACCAAGGGTTACCCAAGCTTGTTAGTGGGTTCATTTGGAGTAAAATTTACAGGGTGTTTATTATCAAATACAGATATCTTCATTAAACAGAGTCTGTACATTTTAGAACAAAAAAATATGTCAGACAGAGAGGTGGGCAGGCTCTTCACATGTAGTGGCAGTGGCACAAACATTTCTGGAGCGGGCACAGGTGCGGCAGAGCAAGGGGAACGTCGCAGCAGGGGTCACTCGGTGAGGCCAGAAATGCCGTGGTTTCATCTAGTGGCCGTGTTTTGGGTTCAGCAACCAAATGGTTCTTGATTGGTTGACTAGGTCATCCACTTTCTCCCAGATGACATCTAACAACCCCAGCCAAGGGTTGGGTGGGAACGTCAGACGCAAACCCTTAGTTGGCATGGCCCGGGAGCGGGCAGCGGCCCTCACCTGTCCTCAACCCGCCTCTGTCCCATCCGGTTCCCTCAGCCAGAGATCTACTAGGGTGGTCTGGCTCAGCGCCACTATACAGCGGGATGAACAATTTGAGGAGGGCAGTCAGCAGAGCTACTTGGCAGCGAAGAAATGGGGCCAATATCGCCCTGCTTCTTGCAGTAGGCAGCAAGTATAGATGTGGGAGTGGCATGGGAGGGTCAGTTGTGAGGGGTCAGCCTCTGCATACCAAGACCGGTGATGAAGACAGCGGGTGAGATGAAACCACAAATCGATGATGATGTCGCGACCGGCCTTGGGAGTTCAGGTGAAGCAAGGGCTTCATCATCGGTCAGGAGAAAGGGGGCGTCAGCTTGAAATTCAGCAGCGGGCAGCCAGCAAAGTGGGTTGTGTGGCCGTGAGTCAGCAGGGTAGCAGCAGTGTGGGGTTCGGGAGCCAAGCAGCCACGGGGTAGAAAACCCGTTTCGCAGGCGCAAGAAAGTAGCGGAAACAGGGGCTCCACGAGGCAGCGGCGGTAGTATTTTCACTCAGTGAGGAGAGTTGGCGGTAAAATCACTACTCCGGTGTGGGCAGTTCTTTTGCTAAAACACCGGAGGAGCCGAATATGGGTATAGTAGAATCTGTGGGCAAAAAGTGAAGCGTGGCCAGGGAGCTAACGTTGGCACAAAGGCCCATGCATCAACACATGCAGCGTCACCATTCCGGTGGCCTGGGAGAAACGTGGCTCAGATTTTGGGGGGTCCATCCTGCCGCGCAGCAGCGCGCCCAGGGGGCACACATGCCAGTGCAGCCAGTCAAGGCTCCACCACCTCTGCAGAAGCGAGCTGTTTCTCTTTGCCATCATCTCCCGGTCCAGATGCTCCTGCTCCTCGCTACTCATGGCGCCAGCAGCCGTTCAGCGAGGCGATTGCAGAGACAACAGTATGCGTCCAACCATCCTAAGGCGCAGAAGCTGAACGTGCTCCTGTCCAAGTTGCTGGTACTGCAGTCCCTCCCTTTCCAAATGGTGGACTCTGCACTGTTCAGAGAACTAATGGTTTGTGCCGAGCCGAGATGGAGAGTTCCAAGCCAAAAAGGCAGTACCAGCACTTCACAAATATGTAGAACAGTAGGTGGGCCAGTCCTTGAGCTTATCGGTTTGTCCAAGGTGCACGGCAGCGCGGATGTGAGGAGCTGTAACTACGGTCAGGGCAGTACATGTTTCCTTTACGGCCCACTGGGTGAATGTGCTTCCTGCCCGGCCCCACCAACAACATGAAAAGGAGGGCGCCGCTTTCTCCTCCACGTTTTTCAAACTGCTGCTCCTGCGACAATGTCCGCCTCCTCCTCCGCCCCCACCACCATCTCAGCCTCCACAAGTGCTGCTCCATCATTTAAAATGTGTAGGGCACAGCGGTGTCACGCAGTTCTACAACCCGACTTGCCTCAGCGAACAAGTCACACAGGGGAGGGAAATGCTCCACGTCATGCAGCAAGAAATTGATGTGTGCTTTCTCCGCGCCAACTGCAAATCGGACAAAGGTGACGGGCAATGGGGGAACATGGTGTCCGCGCTGCACCAAGGAGGGTGGTCCATGCGCCCTGCAGCGCAAGTGTTCAATCTGTTTGAAAAGGTTCCTGGGAGTCCTTCCACCGATCTTCAGAAAATTCTGAAAATGTCCAGGAAACTGTGCATGCATTCATCCATTCCACAAAGCCCGGAAAACCCTCCTCGAGTTACAGCGGCAGAACGGGCCCCCCAACACACTCTGATATGCGAAAGTTTCCAACCCGTTGGAATTCCAGCCTGCACATGTTGGACCAAAATGTATGAACAGAGAAAGGCCATTAAAAGATTTTTTGATGATCCAGGCGGACAGGCGTTTTCCCCTGTGTAACTTTGATGTCAGCCAGTGCCAGCTCATGCGTGACACCTGCCGTTTGCTGAGGCCATTTTAGGAAGCAACGTTATTTGTCAGCCGCCAGGACTATGGGATGAATAACGTCATTTCACTGCTTCATGTCCTGGAACAGATGCTGAAAAATCTGTCTGGGCAGGGGACTGGAGACATGGCGACTACATCTCGCGGCCACATGAGTCCGGTGGGACTGAACTGGAGGAGGTGGGGGAGGACATTGGAGGGAGAAGCATTGTTTGGTGAAATCAGTGGATTTTCTACCCAGGTGACAGGAGAGGAGGAGCAGCTGGAGGAGGTAGATGGAAATGAGGAAGACGAGGCAGATGACCCACAACCACTGTGGCAGTATACTGTGGAGATGGAGGCAGGGAGTCCCTCGGAGTCACTTGTGCAGATGGCCCGCCCGCATGCTGAAATTTTCCTGGCTAGTGACCCGCCGAATAGTCAGCATCCGGAAAGGGATGACTTTTGGCTCTCCCCCCCTATTGGACCCTCGCTACCGGTTCCAAAATGGGAGCCTTTTTCCGAGCTGCTGAGAGGGAGGACAAACTCAAATACTATAGGGAAATCCTCCATAGTCAGTTGGCCGCTGCCTATGTGCGGCATTGTCCCTCCTCTGACATGTCCGACCGGGTGGTTCCTCAGCGCTCACGTACTACTGCCGCGGCTGCCGGGGGAAGGTGGGGGGGTAGGAGCAGTACCAGCTCCATCAGCAGCAACCTTTAAATCTGGAATCACTGAAGGCGGGTTCCTTCACCCGCCTAGTGAGGAGGGCAGTGACCAGCAGCAGCAGGACCTGGAGCAGTCCCTGAACCAACAGGTGGTGGTCTACTTAGACAGCACTCTGCCACCCCAGTTAGAAGATCCGCTGGACTACTGGGCAGCCAAACTGGATGTGTGGCCGCAACTTGCCGAGTTTGCAGTGGAGATGCTGTCCTGGCCAGTAGTATGGCATCAGAGCGGTTTCAGTGCGGCGGGCCATCGTTACCCCAGGAGAACCCCTTGTCCATGGAAATGTGGAAAAAACTGACCCTTTTTCAAAGATTGGGCCAGGCCCCCCTGTTGGGTCAGATTACATCGCCATGGAAAGCCTCTCCAAAACTTTGAGAAATGGTTTGGATTCAAACTCCTGCCTCAGCCCCCTATTCTGAGCCGCCACCTGCCTGATGCCACAAAATCTGCTGCCAGTTTTCTCCATCTGCCTACCCACCATCTTTACCAAGGACTGGTATTGCCACCCACCTCCACACTCTGTCATTGTGCCACTCTATGACCTCATGCTGCTGCTGCTGTTGCTGGTGCCGTGACATCCACACTGTGTCATTGTGCAACTCTCTGACCACATGCTGCTGCTGCTGTTGCTGCTACGGTCACCTCCACACCCTGTCATTGTGCCACTCTCTGACCTTATGTTGTTGCTCCTGCCGTCACCTCCACTCTCTGTCATTGTGCCACTCTGTGGCCTATATTTACTATTTTGCCATAGGCAAACTTAAACTCTGTCAGTTCTCAATCTATAAGACACTAAAACGTAACTTTTATTATGTACTTAACCTCTATACACACTATTTAAAAACCTGATTTCTAACCTCTCAATTTTTCCCTTCCTACTTCTGAAGGAATAACTCCCTTTCCATGATCAAGTCTGGTGGAACCCCACCTACCAACAGGAAAACCTTATATATACACAGTAATTTACTAACTCCAGTATGGGATCCCAAGCATCCTACTTGGGCAGTTATCCCTAACTAATGGACATAAAACATATAAGGCTTCCTTGTAACACCCTCTGCCTCGGGTGATACTTTATAGACAGAGGTGAGAAATCACAATTTAAAATGTCATGCCTCACCTCCCCAATGTTTCACCAGCTAACCTGGCTTCATCAGGGGTAAGAGGTCCGGTCACATGTGGTGTAGCTCACTTCCTTTTATATCCTCTTAGGTACACACCCTATTCAGGTGCTCACTAATTAGCCATCAGAGAATCCACAAAACCCATTCCCCCTTTTTGCTCTCCTACATGCATACTGATACCATGTGCTGCCACTGACACCATGCTCCCATAAACAGCATTCCTCAGACACGTTCACCATCTCCATATCGGGCTTGCGCCCTATCTTACCATGCCACCCGCGCCTGCGTGCTGTATTAATGGAGATATCTGCCCTGACTGTGATGGACTTCCGTCCAACTTCTCTTATATTATTGTGTCTGCGTGGCTCACCTAGAACGGACTAAACAGAATAGATGTTACATTCCACAGCACACTACCAGCTTTATCACCTCCCATGAACCCCTTCTCCTCCATGTCTGATATGCATATTCATTGGGAATACATACTCCATTGTACTGTACACTATTGTCTTAGTCTCTTCCCATGAACCACTTCTCCTTTGTACCTCATATACATATTCATTTAAAAAAAACTATGCATATTCATTGGGAATACACACTCCATTGTACTGTACACTATTGTCTTGGTCACTTCCCATGAACCACCTCTCCTCTGTATCTGATATACATATTCATTTTAATAAAGCTACAGGCCCTATGGTTGCCCGCCCTCCTTCCCGCAGTTTCACCCCCCCACCTTCCCCATTAAAGATTCCCTCTTGCAGGTCACGGCTAGCCACCTAATTCATCACGTCACAATAGGAATATGCAGAAACGTTAATATATTCGTGTTCCACTGTATTTATATACAGTGTATTGCATATATTGCATTCAAAATTAGCACAAAATCTACGCAGCGAGCAGAAGCAATAAAATCTATAACCTAAATAGATGTATACATCAATAGATGGTAAAACTACTCCCGAACTGCATCTCATCCCCAGCAACGAAAGTGTATATATTATATAGTTCAGTTGTTTTAAAAAGCTCTTCATACACAGAAACAGTAACATATATCCCAATTTGTTAATACAAAAATGTGGCCTCATGTGATCAACACCCATCATCATTGAATGACAGAGGGAAAATGGGGGACAAGTTGGAGGCAGAAGAAGCAGGAGGGAGATGGGGAGGAGAGAAAAAAAAAACACCTATGTGAACTCTGATGCTTCTATAGTCATGTATTCAACTGTGCTATGTACCACTGACCGTAATTAATCACATATATTATGTTTCTACAAAAATTATATAGGGAATCAGCAAGATTAAATAAATGCTGAAAATGAAAAGCCCTCATTTTGGCCATTGGGGTTCAATGTATTGAGTCTAGAGATGGGCGAATTGATTATAACGAAGTGGAATTCGTTTAGAATTTCAGGAAAACTTCGGTTCTGTGCGAGCACATGGCGCTACATGGGGCAAAGCACTCTGGGAGGAAGAAGGGCATAGCCTGCAGCATGTTGCAGAGATGAAGCCAATCAGAGCCGGCGGGATTCGTGATGTCACCGCACTATATAAGTCCGGACGCGACGCTGGAAGCTCATACCGCTCTCACTGTAATGATCAGAGAAGGTGCTGCCGTGGCTGATTGTTGCTGAAGAACTGATTTTTATACAGCGATTTTTGTGGGGTGTCTCAGCTTGTCTCAGAGACTGCTTCTCTTAACGTTCTATTTCTAATTTTTTTGGGTATTGGATCTGAAATCCAGAGTGCGTCCACTGCAGCTGCATATACATTTTTAAAACCTATCTGCTCACGCACATTGAATATCCAAGGGGGATCTAAGCCTTCCTGTTGTATTTATTT